>JAUBOC010000138.1:13141203-13152725 GCA_032275365.1 Anablepsoides cearensis | reverse complement strand
CACACACACACACATACACACACACACACACACCCTTGTATTTGCATCAAACTTAGGACATTGTATTGACTTCCATTTGGTCTGTGAGAGGAAATTGGGGTAAACTAGAGAAAACTTACCTGTGCACGGGGAGAACAAACTCCATACAGAAAGGGTTAGGTTGATCCTATGATCTTTTCTTTTTGCTGTTGTGTTTATTTATTTATTTTTTATTTATTTATTTTGTGAGGCAACACTGTAAACCAACTGCTCCACCGTGCAGCTTCACTGTTTATCTCAATTATTGTTGTTCACATGTTCTTTAGCCAAAGAGAGAACTATAAAGACAATTCTGGAGATTATTGGGTCCTCAATTAGACATGTGAAATAACATTTGAAATGAACTTTTCACTGCATTCTTTGTTTAAATCCTGCAAAAAAAATGTCTTGATTTTCAACTTACAAATCTGAAAGAAGGAACAAAAATGGGCACAATAATAACCTGGTGCAACAGAAAAATAAATAACTAGCTAAAACATTGTGTTTCTGCAATATTATAAAAAATGATGAACAAACACAAGGAGAAATTCTAAATAAAACTTTAAAAATTATTAATTAGCAAAGTTTTCTTTTTTTTCTTCTTTTTTCAAGCCAAATCCAGCAGCATCCAAACACAGCTGGTTAGGTGGTAGTTACTGTTCTTTTTAAAACACAGCAGTTTATTATCATTATTATTATTAATAATAATAATAGGTATCAAACTGTTGTTTGTGTTTGAAAATCTTCAATAAAAACACAACAGTCATTGTGTTGCTTTCTTGTTTGTTTCAGCTTTGATTTCAGACCCAGCCTTGAGCTACAAAACACTTGAGTCAGAAACGACAGATCACAGAGCACAATAGATTTTATTCATCATGGTTTATTTCAACGCAGGAGTTCTCCACATTCAGTCAGTGAGATGATTTACGCCACATCACAAGTTCCAACCAACCAGACACTCGTCAACAAACGGCTTCACCAGACGAACAGAGAAAAGGTAAAACGGCGTGACGGGTAATTCACACTCCAGTCACTTGATGTGGCCCTGCGCTGCTTTTTAACTCTCATCTTTTCTTTTCTTTTCTTTTCTTCTCTTTTCTTATCTTTTTTTTTGGGGGGGGATCACATGTACATCACATCACACATGTAGGGAAAATGAGAGTGCAGCTTGTAGCTAAAACACGACAGAAGTCCGTATCTGTAACAGCTTCTCTTTGAAATGACAAGAGGCTCAACCACAGCACAAGCAGACCACAGAAAAAACAAAAATAAAAAAAACAGAAATATTCAGAGATGATTCTACCGGTAAATTCTCTTTACAGCAGTTCTATTTTCTTGTTTTTTTAGTTCCACAGGATTCATCCAATCTCCGATGAGCATTTCTGATGGTTCTATCATTCATAGGAGGGATATTTTTGCACAATGTTAGCTTCACTTCAGTTGGTTTGACAACAAAAAGGCAACATCAGTTCATAATAAACAATAGGCAACAGATTTAAAAGATAAAATACAAAAAAGCAAGAGTTCAATAAAAAAGGATGTTGTGCACAAAAGGCACTCAAATGTCATGTTTCACTTACACAAATGTGTAAATAAAAAAAAATTGAGTTAAACGTGAATACATCACCTCATATGACCATGTGCTTTTTGAATCATTGTCTTCATGGGTTTTAACAGGTGCAAAACTAATGCAGACAAGAAGCGCAACACAGATTCATGTAAGCATCATAGTAGCTCCAGACTGACCTCATAATGCCCACAAACGATTAATTAACTGCTGATTAATTCAAAGATGAAGCAACACCAGCAGGAATCAGAAGAGGGCGGGAGTGGACCACTTTAAATGCTTCGGTTTATTTTGGCTTCAAGGTTCTCCTTCTGCACAGTGAAACAAAACAACCAGCAAGAGCAAGTCTATAGCTGAAGGTGGAATCAGTGCCTTTCATGAACCGTTATGAACAACAATATCTTACCTGTTCTAGATAGCTTTTTGAACAGCTTCAAGTTTGGAGAACTAGAGCTTAATTCTGATCTGATTGACAAGCTGACCAAATTGGATTGTCGCCAACTCAGAACAACTCTTATTTCAACAACGTTGATATTGTTTTATAAAACTTTACACCACCACCAGTTTTGCCTCATGCCTGCTTCAGACTGAGCAACACAGATGCTGGATTCTCAAAGATTCGACAGAAATATTAATCTAACAAACAACCTCACAGCAAGAAGGTCCCGGGTTTGAACCTGGGGTCTTTCTGTGTGGAGTTTGCATGTTCTCCCTGTGCTTACACGGGTTTTCTTCGGGTACTCTGGTTTCCCCCACACCCTAAAACATGAACAATAGGTTGCCTTCAGGCCCAGATCGCACTTGAAAAAGAGATCTGTGATCTCAATGGGATTTGCCATTAAACAGTGGTAAAAATAAAATTATTCATTATTTATTTATTTATTTATTTATTTATTTATTTATTTATTTACCATTATTTAACCAGGCAAGTAATAAATATATCTTAAATATACATTTTTTCACAACCCAGCAAATCTAGTTTTTGTTTTTTATTTACTTTTTAAGCAAAAAAACCCTCACTAAAAATCCAATAATAAGGCTTTGATTCTATTTTTGTCTTTCCACAACAAAATCAAAGATTACTAAAAAATTCTAACTCAATTTCTTGGCTTGAAAGTTGGCCTGTTGTCATGAAAAAAATGCACTAAATCCAGTGACAAAAAAAAACCCATCAAACTATTTGATATTTAAAGTTTTACCTTTGGGGCCATATAAAATGCTAACGAGGGCCAGATTTGGCCTGCAGGCCTTGAGTTGGGAATCAGTTAAGTATTTATGTATCTAAACTCTTTTTCTCCTAACTGAAGCCATTCAAACAGTTCTCTACAACAAGTTAAATACACATTATTTTCACAGAAACTTACTTTAAGAGATTTAAACTCCTGCCGTAACTTTTTTTTTTTTTTTACTTTTTAAATTAAGCAGTTCTCGTTTACTAGCAGCACTGCAAGAACTGCTGCACACAGCAATAGTCTCAACCTCATAAAACTTTAGGACAGTTTTGAGTTCAAGTTGAATGAATCATTTTACCAAGGCAAGGCACCACATTCAGCGACTGTGACCTGATTTGAGTAAAACTGTCAGAAGTCAAGTCCAACAAATGCAAAACACTACCATATTGTGCCCAGCAGTGAAGGAGGACTGGACGCTCAGCAATGACAAGAAAAATGGCAGAAAGTAAGGAGACCGGTCTGATAACAGTCTGTTACAAAAGTTAAGCTCACACTAAAGTGCCATACTCTGGATGAGAACAGCATTTTATGTTTGAAGGAGAATTTTTAAAGGATACACTATTGCTTTTGAGCCTAAAATAAAATAAAATAAAATAAAATAAAATAAAATAAAATAAAAAAACATCACCCAAATCAAATTTGAACATGAAACACTTGAGCTGTAAAGACGGTTCAAACTGAAGACTCTCAGGACATTAAAAAGCACATTTATTCAGTCGTTTTTTTTTCTCTACAGTACTATTTTCCAAATGTGTTCTACATACACAGCAAGTTTTACTGTTATGTTTCCAATTTACTGTAAATGATTATAAAAAAAAGGGGTTCATTGTCTTTACACGTGCAACTCAGACCATTCCTTCATGATTATCGGCATTAACCTGTACAGGACCTGAACCACACTTAGCTAGCTATGTTTTATGTACAAGCTTCCAACACGATCCCTATATTTGTTGGTTTGTTTAGACTTCGGAGTTTCATTTACAGCGCATGAAAAGGAAACACGGAAACGGGAGCGTTAGGGTCTGCCCCGCTGTCCAAACCATGCACGGTGCTCACGGATGGTTTGTTTTGGATTACCGAGGCAGATGATGAGCAGTCCTCTTCATGCCAAGATGCTTCATCACTGCAGCGCTGCCACACACATGCCAATTTAAAAATTTAGCTAACAATATTTGGAAAGATTTGACATTTTTCTCATCATTTTTTAACATTTCCCCTTATTTTTTTTTTTCTGATCCCTTCATGCAGAAACAAACGTCACCGGGTTTGTTGCTTTGCTGAATATGATTTAAAAAAAAAAAGCGTGGTGACTTCAAGTAGGTCTGTATTTACAGCAGTAAGGCCTGTGCCCTACACAGTGAGAAGAGGTGGTATTTTATTCTGAAGGCCTACACCAGTTTACATGAAGTGGCTCCCGCTGAACTTTGTATCATCAGCGGAAACCAGGGTTTTTTTCACAAGTATTGCTTCACTGTATTTTGATGCGTCTCTGTGAGGAGAACATGGCCACAAATTTCTGTTTGAGCTGAGGTATTACTGAAAATACAAGTACACATTTAGTCAAGTTTCAAAGTTTTACACTTTTTTTAAAGCCTTCCCTGCTGCTCTGTCACCATATTAACATAGATATTCCTGAACAGAAACCTTATCAGCTGCTTGCGCTCGTCTTCACCGGAGCAGCAGAGCCGTCTCGTTGCTACATGCTCCCAGATTTCTCCCCGCCGTCACCGGAGAGGTTCACGTTGGAGCCCGAAGCCGTGTTGTTACCGGGAAACATCTTTTCGGTGGGCGTCACGGCGGGGCTGCCGACCCCCGAGGAGCTGGAGCTGCTTGAGCGGTGCGGCGTCGGAGAGGGCCGCACCGACCTCATGGACGGAGGACGCAGCTGAGCCCCCGCCATCCGGGCGGAGAGGGCGGGCTTGAAGGTGGTCATCATCTCCGAGGTGGAGCTGCTGCTGCGGCGCATCGCTGCGTCCGGGTCACGGATCATGATGGTGTGAAGAGGACTGCCCGGCTCGGAGCTAACAGGGTTCTTCATGGGCTCCAGGGTGTCCAGGACCACGTCAGGAGCCTGTTTGACGGTGTTCTGCCGCTCCAGCTCGCGCAGCTCATGGAGCGCAGTCGTCATGGTCTTCTCTATATCCTGAAGAGAGGAGGAGAAAAACAGGACAGTAGTCAGTATCACACACTGCCCTACGATGGATGAAAAATGTTTAAGGAATTACTACTTTGAGTTTAATGAAAGCCTCAGAAAGTAATAATCTACAAATGATTAACTTTAAAAAATCAACCCAAGTCAAAATGGCCGCCACAGCCAACTGATTTTAGGAAAGACAAAAAGAGCTAAAACTTAGTAAATTCTAATAATATTAAGCTCAGATTTGGTGTGGTGGCAGCTGAGAGTGGTTACTTTTTAGGAAATGAACTCATTCTCTCCGTTTATATCCCTGACATTAAAGAAACAAACAAACTAATACGCTCTCAGACATTTAGTGATTATTGGCTCGCAGGCTTTAAAGATATATTAATGTCTTTTAATAAATGTCTAATGCTTTAAAGTCAGCAATGACCACAAACTACATCTTCCAAATCACCTGATGATTATTTGACCCACAAAATGACAGCATCCCACCAATAAATGCAGGTTAACAAGGTTAAAATCTTCCTTTCACTGCATTTTCACAAGCTACGTCAATTTAAACTAGAATGCCCCTCCAGTAGGAATTGTCTGTAAGAAAGTGATAAAGTTGAAAATTCAAGATGACAGCTACTCACACTCAACACTGAGTAAAACTCTCTTACTTTTCACTTACATAGTATTTCTGTATTATTTATTTCACATTTAGTCAGTCGTTCACGTTGTACTTTTCAGTGTTCATAAGAGGACGTGTTGAAACGCTGTTTCTATGCAGGAAACCAGGTAGAGCTCAGTTATTGTTTGTTAGCCGTGCTCAGCTGTAGCAATGAGGAAGGGAACTTGACGTTTAGTTGAAGTTAAACACGAGACATTAAAGTTTATTACAACTGATCCTTTGAGAGAAACCATATTGATCATGTGGCCCTTAGTGAAAATGAGTTTGACAGCCCTGCATTAAGGAGAAAATCTTACCTCAGCTAAAGCTTCAGTCTCCAGTGTTTTGTGGTCTCCCAGGCTGCTGTGGCGTGTGGCCCCTGTAACAGGTCTCAGTGGGTGGCCCTCGGGGTACGCTTTCCTGTCCGGGTAGTTGATGCTGCCCGCACTACCAAAAGTACCAAGCCTTCTTTTCTCGGGGCTCTCCATGCGGCCCTTGCTGATGGACATCTTGTGAGGACTACTCGGACAGGCAGCCGCCCGCGGCGGGGTGTCGGCCACTCTGGTCGGACTGTGGGTCTCGGCCCCGCTCCGACGGCGTGGGATGGCGGCTCCATCCGATCGTAACCTGACCCTGCAGAGAGGGACGAAAACAAACGGATCAGAAAAACTCCTCCAGGTTAACAACTGTCAAAACCTGAAAAACTATTTCTTCTTAATTGCTTCCACCTCCCCATGACTTCTCCAAAGTTGTAATCTGGTGACTGCTCGCACGGTGATGGAATGTCGTTTTTCGATGAGCCTTTGTCTTCGAGCAGCGGCCCACTGCTCGCTTCACTGTCAGCTTTCTGGCTGAGGTTATCCGAGAAGGCATCGTCCCTGAGGGAGCAGACACAGCCCAATGAGCTCAACTTGAACAAACAGAAGCGACTTTTTCTTCACACGATTGTCACGTACAGGTCTTGTACTACGATATACTGATGCGGGATGAGGCCATCGACGCCGTTGTGTCGGCCCTCCCACCAGTCCTCAGACGCCCGGTGATACAGAAGCAGAGAGGCTCCCTTCTTGAAGGACAACTCTCTGGGCGTTCGACCAACATAGTCAAACTTTGCAATGGCCTCGATCTGCTCGACCTCTGAAAAAACACAGACAAGCATCAGAAAAATGTGTGGATACCACCAATACCAATACTTTATGCTCTAAAAGTGATTCTGAAATTAAAATATTGATTCTTTGTAACTTGAGTCGTTTCAGATAATGTATGTATATCATTAAAACAGTTATGTTTTATTTTTATTTTATAAATTTTTACAGCATATTAGTTCCTGATGATCAAACAAGAAAACAAGAATGTGTTTTAATGGGCTAATTGTTCAGGATTGTACGATAAAGTTTCTCAACAACAAAATGAAAAAAAAATATTGGGGGATTTTATCATGTATATTACAAATGTATATATTTTTGTTAATATATGCAGAGGCAAAAAAAATGTGTAGAAGATAAAATATTCCCTCTAAAACTACACCTGTTACACCAAATTTTTAAATCAGATATAATTTACACAAATAAATACATTTAAATTATAACCTTATACTTTTATATTCAATTTTATATTCAAGCAATGTTTTCCTAATTAATGCCTGTGATCCTGAAGTTTTGTTTTCCAGCCATCCAGCAGGGGTCAGTCAGAGTTCACTGTTTTTCAGCACTCATATATGAGTTAAAAAAAATAATAAAAATCACCATTTAAAGATAAAAATGTCCAAAAGTTGTAAGTAAAAATGATGTTAAAACAAAATCTTGAGAGTTATTTTTAATGCAGTTTTTCCCCCTCCTTTAAATATGTTCGAATTAAAAGAAAGAAAGCTACCATTATCACAGCAGGGGATAAGCTCCCAATTAACATTAATCTGTTTTTCTTTTATGAAAAATAAGCTATAACCAGAGGACACTGAGTGCAACACCAGAGCCTGTAATCTTATAAAAAATAATTATAATAAAACCCTGCATCAAGGCCGAGGAGTGGAAGCTTTTGTTCTCTTTTCCAAGTAAAAACATGAAAAAAAAAAATAAAAATCATGGCGTCAGCACTCGTTACCAACAAAGCCAGCTCCGCAGATGAAAATTAAAGTCGGGTTCACACAGATTCTTTTCTTCGACAGCACAGGAGATATGATTCTGTGTAATACCAGCACTTTGGCTTTTACGCTTGGCCCAGATATGTACTGAAAGCTCAGAGGACGACTGGGGGGAAACACGATACAAAAGGAGAAACTCCCAGGAGAATCGCTGACTAACATCGAACAAAGAGCGAGCGGGGGGGGGGACCACTCTCTCTCGCTTTCACACACACACACACACACACACACACACATACACACACACACACAGATCAAAGAGGCTGCGATGCATGCCAGCACTGTTTACTCAAGTTGCCTTCAGCTTCAGACATCACATAAGCCTCTGCCACCAGAAGCTGCTGCAGCTCAAACTTTACCAGAGAGGAGAGCTTAATAAAACAGGTCAGGCTGCTCTTAAGGCCACAAGGACTTGTAAAGCAACATCATGTGTTTTTTTTACGTGAAGCCAGGGTTGTAATATTTGGCAATAAAGTTCAAAAAGCCTACAAAAAAAAGCCCAAGTGAACCAACAATAACAGCCCACAGCAATGAAAGAGGCTCCGACAACCCAGCTGAAATCAGACAAAGAGAAAACACTGATCACTGCACTAACCTTCATCACTGGTGTGTGGCTCTGTTCCATTATCAGCTTCATCGATGGTTCCAGGTTCACTGTGAGGGCTGTCGCTGAAGGTGCAAATGCAAAGTGAAAAGACTGTTAATTGTACATTTTTTATTCAAAACAAGCCCATCTGAGATGGACTTCATGCATAATGATGGTAATTTGCACCAGCCGTTCAACCCACCAGTACTCTTCCCCGCCGGTCATGCACTTCTCGTACACCGGCCCGTCCAGCTCTCGTTGATTAGGAAAAATGACCTCGTGGTGGGTAATGATGGTCTTAATGACTTCGTTAACGTGCGCCTGGCACACCACGGGATCCTGGCCGTCCGGGATGGGCATCAGAGTCGGGCCGAAGCAGATGGCTAAATTGTACGGATCCATCATGTTCTCATCGCTGTACTGGGACAGACTGAGGGGACAGGGCAGGAGAGACGCAGGTTTTATCAGGCTAGCAAATGATTTCACAACGAAAGACATTAGATTATATAAATATGTTACAATGAACGACCATAAAGTTGCATTTAACAGTTTGCAAACTCAGACTTTCACAGATTTTCAGGGAACCTAAATACCAGTTTGTGAGTTATTAAGAAAAATATAATTGATTCATTTTGTAACATAAATATTAACGTAAATGCAGTTTTTAAAGAACCTTGACCACATTACGACACCACCCAAAACACCCTATAGGCCTTTTCTGGATCATGTACACTATTCACGTTTTTTCAAGATTTGCAGGTACTCTAAGAACGTAACCTGCAAAAATCTGGGCTTCACTGTAAACTGAATTATCTGCTGTGAGACTGTAGATTTAAATTAAGTTTTAAAAGTACTCTATAAATAAAAACCCATTATTTTTACTTATTGACAGCAGAAGTCAGCTCCTTAAGATACAGTCATCCGACATCATGTTTCTCTCTACCTAACTCCAATAATATAACAAGACTTAATTGAAAATGTGCAGGAAAGTAAAAGTATTTTGCTCCAAGGTGGTAGCAGAACCTACAAGCCGTAGTATTTCTCTTCACACAAAATGTAACTATCAATCACAGCAGCTTTAGAAAACATCAGTCTGACGGTTTGGCAATGCAACAGAAATGCTGCAAAGAGATCTACTTTCAAATAAATTTAGATTTCACACATAGTACAGATGCAACACTCCACATCTAAGTTGGACGTGTGCTTTATCCAGCAAGAGTCACCATCAAAAGGTTTGGAAACCAAATCTTTCAAGAGGAAACCGTAATAAATCTTAGAGTTTTATTAACAAGCTGGGTTTGAGAAGAAACACTACAGCTGGAGTGGCTCCAACAGAGAAAAACAAAACAAAGTTATCGTCTTTGTTTTGTAGGCAAACCAAGTTAAAAGGGTCATTAATAACGTCAAATATAAAAAAGACAGGTATAATACTGAACAGACCTATGAGTTTCCAGCCCTGTAAGGAACTATTAAAACAAATGAAGTGTTATATACCCGGTTGTTTTACCTGCATCTCTAGTCTCTGTTTGTTTGGAGTATTGTAAACAAAAGAGAACAATATCTGAGGGCATTCAAGATACAAGGATATATTCTGTCTAGTAACTGTGCAAAGAATTAATTCAGTTTTGCTCTGGTTTTTGCAGAAAAACAGTCAAGTGATTCGTTGCTCAAGGTGTTTTCGTGTAACTCACTGATTAAGAAAAGCAAAAAGGTATCTCATGACGATTATGACGGTCCGAGGAAGAGTCACAACGATCTGCTGGATGTGATGCGCCCTCTCAGGCCCCGATTCCAGCTCTGAAACACACACATTTAAAGACGTAAAGCACAAAAACTGAAACAAGAGCACCAAAACAAAGGGTTGTAAACAACCTGAAAAGTGAAATTTGACTCTTTTCACTAAAGCAAAGTGCTCGTCCAATTAGAAGCAGCAGGAAACTTATTTTTCGGTGAACTTGCTCACAGCAGACTGATGCGGCCCACACATGTCTGATAGACATCAGACCCCAAGTGCTGGTGTTTATATTACTTCCATGTGCTGAACTGTGTGACCTTTCCCTTCTCTGTGAAGCTCAGTTTCCAAAAAAAAGTGTAAAGTGTTTTTCTTTTCTATCTAGTTCTCTCACAGCTGTTTAGAGTGTTATTTATTTTTACTCACTGATGGTGGAGATGAAGTCCAAGAAACGCTCCTTTGGGAAAAGAGGGTTTTCCAGTCCTCTGAAGTAAAGCTTCAGCACTCCCGCTACTGAGTTAATATCATGTTCATTCTGGTCATCAATCAAAGGATCTTCACCTAATGGAGAAAATGATTTCAGAGCTCTCAAAGTGAACCCTCATTTTTAGTTGAGTTTATAAGTCCGGGACATTAAAAGAGAACCCATACTGTTCGGACTCACCTCTCTCAAATGAGTTTTTGATATCGTTGACCTCCACCTGTGATCCCGGCACACGAAATATTCCCTGCTGCTGCAACCCTAGGAGAAATTCAAACCAGACTTTGACGGATTTGGAGCCACACTAGCTGCCGCGACCTCCAAAACCGCTTTACCAGTTTCACGACAGACCGTTGGAAACACATAACACAGAGCAGGAAATGTAATCTAGTCATAAAGAGAGATGCGTGATTTTTTCCAGGAGAGGGGCCCTCAGCGAGCCCACAGCATATGGTTTTAGTTAGAGGGATCTAATCAGTTTTCTGTAGCTTCATTAGGTCCAGATCCAGAGCTGAGGCCTTCAGGCTGAAACAGTAAGGCTGAGGACAGATTTGAAGGCAAACAGGGAGGAACTGAAAAGAGGCTGTAAAAAGAAATGTTGAACAATGAAAATTATTAAAAGTAGTCCAATTTGAACTGAACAAACTATTTATTTTCAGTAACAACTTCAGGCTCCTAATATTGATCCAAGGCTGAATATATTAGTTCTGTTCTGCAACATTTGACTCTTTTATTGTCACATTGTCTCTTTTGTTTAAAGGGGACATATCATGCTAAAGTAATTTTTTACCCATTAAATACATTTTTGTGAAAATATGAATTTAGTCTCTCCCCGTGATGCAAAGACGGCATTTTTTAATCAACATGTAAATAAAACATTTCTGTGCTGCTATATAGAGTGGGGAGAACAAGTATTTGATACACTGTTGATTTTTCAGGTTTTCCCACTTGCAAAGCATGTAGAAGACTGTAAT
>JAUBOC010000138.1:13126347-13136745 GCA_032275365.1 Anablepsoides cearensis | reverse complement strand
TGAACACAGGAAGAGAGGTGGTGTTTCTTAGGTCAGGAGGTAGAGAGTTCCAGAGGAGAGGTGCAGAGCAGGAGAAGACCCTGCTCCCCATCTCACAGCCCTTTCTACCTCTGACAGACCTGACTCAAAATAATAGACACTCTAAACAAAAAGGTAAGAAAAACAACTGTAATTTTTTTTCTAAAGGTGACTTTTTGAACGAAACAATGAATCTTCTGAAGGATATATTTGCATCGTCCTTTCTGATGCCGAACACTGACATCATGTTTTTATTAAAAAGATGTAAACGCCATGTGGGCCTCACCGCTCTCGTCTCATTCCTTCTGTCACGCTGACGCCGCCCACGCACAGGCACAAGCACGCCAGATTTGAGCGTACGGCGGCCAGCTAATAAGCACGACTCAAGCGTGATTGATCATCTGAATAATTAAACACGGGTGGTACCTGAAGGCACCATATGCTCCGCTCCGACGCGGACGTTTGACAGCAGTGGATTTGATGACAACACGCAGCTGATTGTTTCCTCGTCTCGGATGAAATCACCAGGGTGAGGTAGGGCCCTGAGATGACGTTATAATGAATCTTAGATTTGACGTGTAAATAAAGGGATCGTGTGAGAGATCCGTGTGTAGCCTCAGCTGGCTCGACGTGGGGTTTTCTCATATGAGGCGAGCCCCTGACTCGGGAGCAGCTGCAGAAACGGGCCCTGGATTGGTCCAGCTGATTGATTGGGCGTAAACAGTTCATCACAGCTGACGTGACAAGGACACCCTCGGGGAAAAGGTAAAAACCAAGGAAATCCTTCTTTTCCTACAATTATAGAAATGGAAACCCTCCAATAAAAGCGCTGACCAGATAACACACTAACCAGTACAGATAAGCACAAAGGAAAATGAACGCCTCAAAGTAAAAAACAGTCTGTTTTCGGGGCGATAGCATTCTTTTGAAAGTCACTATTTATTTTCTCTTTTATCCCGTTTGCTTTTTAAAAACGTCTCGTGTCTTTGTAGAATTAATACCTCATTTTGTGATAAGACCTACACCGCTTCAGAACTGAAGGCAGCCGTTTTTGAAGAGGACTTTGTGGTTTATTATCACAGAACAATAAACTGACTCTTGTGCATATAATTTAAAAAAACAACATCTAAAACACATCGAGAAAGAAAAAAATAGGCCCTTTACCTTCACCCAGCGTCTGCTTCAATAGGTCGTGCTTTGCCTGCAGTTTGATGATGAGGTTACTACCATTCAGGTACTCCTTGAATTTCTAAATGGAGAGGAGAAGACAAGAAGAGGTTTTAATATCCAAGGACATATGAGTCCAGTTAAACACAAACTGAGCATGAAAGTATTTTTACACCTAACTTTTATTCCTGGTGGGTTATGATGTAAATGTTTGCCTCTGATCAATCGTAGCAATCACAAAAATGGCTCTAAATCAGTCAAATTTAGGGATATTAAGCTATAGTTTTATGTGGTAGTAGGTGTAGGGTCTTAACCAACACATATTTTGAGGTTGATGGAAGTAGCAGCTACTGAACATAAGTATTAGTGGGACGGATATTCATTTCCTCAATTCATATCGAATGCTTTAATCTGTGGCACTTTGTCGGTAAAAAAGAGACATTTTATATTTAATCAGTTATTTGTGCACAAAGTCATGGTCCTCTCTCTCTGCACAGGTTGTGTTAGATTTCTGATTCAATTTTGAGTAATAATTCTGCAAAAAGATTCCAGATTAACAGAGTTAAATGGGGTGAAGTCGTCATGTGAAATAATTTTAAATATAATAGCTCAAACTCACAGACAGGTATTTTCAGGAACGCAGTAATTAGCGTACATCGCACCAGATTAGGTTAAAAATGGCAAAAAAAAGTCCTGTTTTTCATTTATCCTCTGTCTTCCAGTTTTCTGTGTTCTATTCCTGTTCTACTCTCAGGTGGGGGTGGGCACCGCCTGGTTGATGCAAACGTACCGAGAAGTAAAACGTCTCCGTCTCTTGTTGGTTGGCCCTCCTCTTGGCAACGTTGAGCTTGTTCATGTACGACTCCGAGGCCACAGACTTGATAGATTCAGTAGACCGGCTGTGCTGAAAGGCGTCCGTAACGTCAAAGTCCTCCACTGTCAGCATGTCCTGCAGGGTTTGCATGGTGGCATCCAGGGTCTTTCTCACCTGTCAAAAAAAAGGCAAGCGAAGGTGATGAGAGATCATGCTTTTTCTGCTTTATCTAAATTTCTAGTGAGCCAGATTGAATTATTTAGAAAGCAATCTTATCTTTGAACAATAAACCAAAATGTAATCATGATGTAAGTAAGGAGCAACACTTAAATCAAACTACAAGAAAACAGAATGTTTGGCAAAGACAGAACATATTTTTGATGTTACTGATGAAGGGTTCTTTGGATTAATAAACGTCATCCCCTGTAATGGCATGGCTGCTCCATTAACTTCAGAACACAATACAGAGTCAGCGACAGAGCCATTACCTCCTCTATTCACATCTTTGTGCCGTCTATTTATAACAAAGCCTCGCCTTCCTGACAAAACAGACAATTTTATATAAAACAGCACTGTGACAGTCTGCACATACAGCATTCTCAGCTCCTGCAGAGGGCAACTGCAACGTGAGCAGATGGTGATGTGTCCTTTCACTCTGGTATTTTGTCCTTTAAAAGTGTGAGGGCTTTTTTAAAAATCAGGACACAAATCATGAATTCTAACCTCCTCGTTCTCGATCTTTAGGGTTGCTAAACGAGACTGCAGTTGGTGGTAGCGCATCAGGAGCTCAGTCTGGACCGGCTGCTGAGCGCTGACCTGGCACACCTGAGGAGAAAGAAAAAATAAATAAAATCTTTGATGCAAAAAGCCCCAATAAAAACAGCTTTACAGCAGCTGAAGGGTTCAGATCCTCATACCTCGTCTCCCATGTGTGGCAGGTAATCAAAGCGCATCGGAGGACAGAACACCTGGTTATGCATATCCATGATCTTGTGCTTGTCACTGCGAGAGTCCAGGTTGTCCACTGCATTCTCAATGATATCCAGTCCCTCGTGGCGCGACGTCTCCAGGTTGTACTCTGCAGACAAGTAGGTCCTGAAGGTGCGAGCCAAGCTGGCATGGTAGCCCAGGTCACAGCACTTTGGAGAGAGAGAGAAAAAAAAGATAAATAACCAGAATAAAGAACACATTTTACATGAGATATTTATGTTAGACGGAAAAATAGGAATTGGTAAAATACATTATACCATATATGTAATGGATTCATTCATTGTGAATGTGTAGAATTTTATCTATATTGTTTTAATGTATAATGACAAATAAACTTGAAACAACTGCAGGAATTCTCAGACAAAATGCTACTTTAAAACAGAGATCACTGACTGTGCTTCTATAGGCTGATTCCAGTTTCTGATGTTTCCTCTCTTGTAGCTTTGTTTGAATCAAACTTTCTTTCTAATAACAATAATGAACAGCAATCAGAAATATTTATTGGTACAATTATTTGTTTTTTATTTTTTATTTAACCAGGCAAATCCCATTGAGATCACAGATCTCATTTTCGAGGGCAGCCTGGGCCTGAAGGCAACCTATTGGACATGTTTTTGTGCTGTGGGGGAAACCGGAGTATCTGGAGAAAACCCACACAAGCACAAGGAGAACATGCAAACTCCACACAGAAAGACCCAACCGGGGATCCAACACAGGACCATCTTGCTGTGAGGCAGCAATGCATTGACTCGTCGAGCTGCTTTAATGATTTTCTAATTAAAATAAATAACAACAAATACAAAAACAGTTAATATGTCCAAAATGATGCTGGGCCCTTCCACATCTAAAAAAAAGGTTAGGAAATGATTCACAGTTTATCTTGCTTAGCTCATACACAACTCCAAGTATAAAAGTGCATCAACATTTTTTACAATCTCACAATTTCATAATTTTAACTATAATGCAGAACTTCTCACAGAAATTCTTGTTTTACTGTTAGATTTTTTTTAATTGTTCAATCATTCATTAATTCCAACATAACGCCATATGTATAAAATCACAGCTTGATCATTCTAAGTACTACAAAGTTTTTATTTATGTTTGTGCCCAGCTTGCAAATTACAGGTTTCACAAAGGCAGCTGATCTTAAGTGGCAGCTGGTACTATAGAGTAACACCTTATCCTACAATATATGTTACTGAGCAATAAAGTCTGCAGCAGACATTCTTCCACAGGAAACTACATGTTTCCTTTTAGTAGTTTTTTTACACGTCATGTGCTTCCTCTGACTTTATTTTAAACACTTTACAGATTATAAAAACAACAGTTTAGCTTCCTATGTAAAAACCTCCACCAGGCGTACTACTGCCAGCGCAGATTAGTCGCTTAAAGCTGCAGAGAATTCAAGAGTTGTGGAAAAAAAAAACGAACTCTGAATCTGCAGGTCAAGCTCACAAACTGTTAGCAACATGCTGGTGTGGCTAATTCATCACTGCAACAAGGTGAAAGTTAAACAACTGAGGTTTTGATGACTTTCACTTAAATTTAATTAGGATCAGTTCAATAAGGAATAATAAAAACGTACATGTAGATAAATTAAGTTTTTTTTTTTTAGTCTGGTACATTATTCAGAGCACCTTAACACATCTATGGGTCTCTGTAATTGACTAAATGCCTGAATATGTTGTGCTAAATGTTAGGGGGGAAAATGAGGTAGAGCTCATAAAATTACAGGATTTGACACAGTACGACACGAGGGATAATTACAGAGTCTTATCACTCCGAGCTGTATGAAGCAACCTAATTAAGTAGAGGACAGTACTGAGGAAGTTTAGAGGGAGCTGGGGGCAGCCGACAGCGCCGTAAATCACTAAGTAAAGCCTCTTTAAAACTCTTAAACACCACAGAAGACGGCTCTCTTCTCTGTGCACATGCCTCATTGCACCTCTTAGTCAAAATCTGACTCACCCAAGTCTGAAGAGGGGAAATTAGCCTTGTTTTCAACAAGTAAACAAAGCAGGGATACATTCATGTGTCTGCATTAGCACCTTGTAGTGCCGGATGATTGAGGCTTAAATTCAAGCCCTGTTGGCGTCTCATTTTCATGTTTTCATCTTTCTCATTACAGCTGCGCTTTGATTGCATTTGAATTCTTACATATTCATTACATTATGTGTGTTTCCTGCTGTATCAACTCTACAGGGCAACATGAACAAATTAACAAAACATTGTTCTTATATGTATTTTTCCTGTATTGTACCAGATTAGATTTCTACACTCATACTTTTCAAACACAGTGACATTTCTGACTGTGTGTACAAGTTTTTATCAGGCAAAATTCTAACAAATTTGAATGTTTTATGAAACTGTGGTAAAATTAATTTCATTCTACTGAAGGGGTCTGCAGCCTGTGACTCTGGGGCCACATGAAGCTCTTTGGTCCCTCTGCAAAAGAGGGACCAAAGAGCTTGAGATGCAATTTTTGTTTTTTATAATCACAAAAAAGGCAAGCATTAGAAGTTTTTATGTCAATTTGTTTCCATATATGTGATCAATAATACAACAAGTAAAACATGTTGATTAGATCAGTGGTCCTTAATAACCCCTATCCTTCATGTTTTAGTTCCGGGATCATCAATTCCAATCCTGGAGGTCCGCAGCCCTGCATGTTTTCCTTGTTTCTCTGCTCCAACACACCTGATTTGAATGAATGGATGATTATCAGGCTTCTGCAGAACTTGGAAGAGGTAATTCACTGTAGTTAGTAAGTAAAACATGCAGGGCTGCGGACCTCAGCAGGTCTTCAGAAGATTGTTAATCACTCATTCATTCAAATCAGGTGCGTCAAATCAGGAAAACAATAAAACATGCAAGAAAAGGAGTCCTTGCTTTAATACATGTTATCTGATTTATTATTTACAAGTTTTAAGTCTATATTATATTTTAAAAATGTCTCATCAAGTTCAGAGAAGCTCTTGAGGTGTTTGTCAACATTTAAATCAGTGGTTTCCCAACCCTGGTCCTCAAAGACAGTCCCAGATTTGACACACCTGGTTTGAATGAATGAGTGATTAACAATCATCTAAAGACCTGCTAACCTACATGTTTTAGTTGTTTTCCTGCTCTGCAGCAGGTCTTCAAGTTCTAGAGAAGCTTGTTCATCACTCATTCAGTTAAATCAGGTGTCAAAGCAGAGAAACATTAAGCAGGTCTTCATATTTTGCTTGTTTCCATAAAACATAAAGGATAGGGCTCCTTGAGGACCAGGGTTAGATTAGATCATGCTAGTAGCCTGTTGGCCACTTCAATAATTCAACTTCCAGCCTTACAGCATGATTGTTTTCTCAAATCCATCAGGGTTACCTTAACAGACCTTTAAGACTAAAGTAGATAATAAGAAGTATTAAAAAAAAAAGAATGCCTGCAAAATTTAGTTGTAGCTTTTATCAAATTTGGTATAAAATACATACAGTATTTTCCTTGTTTAAATGAATATGGTCTTTTCTTTTGTATTAAAGTATTAAAGTAATAATAAACGTTAAGATTTGTGCCATATTTTTAGTTTTATCATGTCATCCCCACTGGTCAGAAAAGTGGCCCATGGACCACCAGTTGATAATCACAGTTGTATCCCGTTTTGTAGCTCTGGACATGTTTTATTAGTGAGTCATGGAGCAGAAATGGCTCTTTTGACTGTAAAGGTTGCAGACCTCTCTTCTAGTGGAAGATGAACTCAATTCTGATTTGTGCAACCACAACAGTCAGTTCCTTTTTCTACTTAATATTAGTGTTTATTGTGGCAAAAAATAAAGGCAGCAAAAGGATCACAGTTTAAATTCCTGCAGGATTTTAAAAGACATGGACCATTAGGTGTCTAACACAGGATCTGTCTGACAAGCAAAGAGGCGGAGAAAATCAGAAAGTGTATTCTTTATGTCCATCTAGAGCCTTTGTAGCACGACTACACTCCAAATATCCCCACATAAGTTTAGCCACAGCCTGTATATAAGCGTGGCTGATGTATTTTTGCATGCACAAACATGAGGACAACTTAGACACTTGAATATTATCAGAATATAAGTTTGGTGTCGGCAGAAATGCAAATTCTGCAGCTTCAACTCCAGCAGCACAGAGCGCTAAAGACAATAATCCCCGGTGAAGAGACTCATATATTCTGACAAAACAATGTCAGTGAACAGTAGTCAATATTAAACAACACATGAGAAAAACACTAGATCAAAAAAAACAATCTCATTTGTTATTACAACTTCCTACTTTCTTTTATGTAGCAGAAAATAAAACTACAGCACATCAAAGCTCAAACCTACATTTGAAACGATGTCATGGAAAACATTTAATCCTGGCAGAAATTGCTAAAAATAAAGATTAGAAGGGAGGAAATCCTTTGTCTGTATGCATAATGATAAAGTAAACTGGAAGCATAAAATGACATTTCCTTTTTTTTGTATTCACTGAGACTGTAGAGGGATGCTACACTCTGTCAGTTATGGAAAACTTGGTTTAAAAAACAAATAATGCACCCAAGAGTTGCATGTGTAAAAACATTTTTAAATTGAGTCTATTGAATCTTTATCATTTTAATTTCTCTAGTCCAGAGGTGCCCAAAGTGGGGTCCGTTACTAAGTTGTAATCTCCTGTCCTCTGCAGAAACTCTGTTTCCACTGACAGCCAATCCATCCACTGACCCAATGGCTATGTAAGGAGCTGTAGTGCAGATAGTTGACTTTATCTTTGAATGATATTGAGATTAAACATGAAATAAAAATAACTAAAGGAAATGCAGTATTTAGACTATATTTCAGCACACTTATAGATTTGAACACTTTATAACATTCAGATTTTATCAACTTATTAAATGTCCAATGAGTTTTTGCTGACTGAGCATATGTCAAACGTTCTCCAAGTGCTAAAAGAACAAACAAACACTGGCTCCTAGCTTAATCATAAAAAAAGACTTTACTTAAAAAATATTTGCATTTCATGTTATTATTGCATTTGGCCCACAGCCATCGGACAGATTTTCATTTTGGCCTTCTAAAAGAAAAAGTTTGGGCACCCCTGCTCTCGTCTTTGATTGCTATAGCTGGGGGTCAGGTCACCTAAAGCTGAGAAAAAAATGCCACCCACTTAAACTATTTTAAGCCTGCGTGAAAAAACAAAACAAAAAAAACTAAGCAAACTAGTTTACTTTGATTGTCTTCCAGTCATTTGTGTGTCTCAACAGGAACGCAATGCAGATGCATCAAAGTGCACTAGGGGTTTAAAATATGCTAGAGGTGTCCAATCCTGGTCCCGGTCAGCCACTATCCTACATGTTTTAGTTGTTTTCCTGCTCTGCAGCAGGTCTTCAAGTTCTACAGAAGCTTGTTTATCAAATCAGGTGTCAAAGCAGAGAAACCTTATAATAAACATACAAACATTAACAAACGCTGAAATAACTGCTTTCAACCATCAAAGCATTCAATAACTTTCAAAGTTTCGAACGGAAATGTTGTATCACTTACCAACCAGTTTTGCTTCCCAAATATATTAGCATGTAGCCAGGTGGAAATACGTCAGGTTGACAAGTCAGTTTTCCACAACCAGAATTGCATCATCAGAGTAAGTATTTACAATTTGGATTATTAATCGTCATAAACCACTCCTCTTATTCAGATTACAAATTCATTCCAATTAAATTAAATTATATCAGAATAATCCCGTTGGAGCTTTTACATGATGCATTTTTCGTCTGATTATTTAAGTCCATGTAAATGTGACTAGTGATAGCTAGAGGCAGGATGCTACAACAGCTGTATGTTCGTGCAGAAACTCCTAAATCCAACATCTATAAACATAACTGAACGAGGAAAAGAAGCACAAAGAGGCAAGAGAACGACTCCTCTTGTCAACACTGATGAAATCTTTTGAAATCATCAGTAATAAAATGTTCTTGTGTGGAAATACAAAGCAACAACACTTGTCAGTGTTGAAGTTTGTTACGCAGCAATTAATGCCGCAAAAAATGGTGGCAACTAGGTTTACCGGCACCGGCGGAGCAGCTCGAAAAACAAACAGCAAACAGGCTGAGAGGGAATGAGAGCAGATGGTGAGGAAAGTGACAGAGCTGCGGAGTTAAATCAACATCAGAGGTCCCAGCTGAGAGACACAAACAAACACATGCTCCTCGCTCAGACTTACATCGATCATATCAGACACGTCATGGATGTAATACTTCGCCACCACCGCGTTCGTTGCTGCCAGGTTCAGCAAATAGTCATTCCGCGCCTTGGTGCATTTCAGCTTATTTTCTGAATACTTGGCTTGCCTCTGAGGAGAAAGAGAAGAGACAAAAGCAGATGAGAAAAAAATCACATCAGTGCAGTAAAATGGAGCAGCGGTGGGGGAGTTTTTAGAGTGTGGATCATGAAACAGGTACAGGTGGAAATAGTTGGAAAGTTTGAAGAGACAGACTCTAGAGATGGAAACTTTCAACTTTGATGTGGTAATAGACACAGTCAGGCTTACATTTAGTTAAAAATCTTCAATTTTAGCATAAAAAAAACTTTCATGAACGATAGATTGAAGGGAGTAAGTTGACATTTTGGGAATGTTCTCTGTTGCTTGCTTCCCCCTGAGTTAAATATATCTGAACAGTAGGGTTGGGCGATACTGTTTTTTTTTCATACTGACATATTATATTTAGATATTACAGTATATGGTATTATCAGGGCAGAAAGAGGCAGGGTGTGAAGTTGAATAGTCTGCAGCAAGTTAAATTACTTTCTCACGCTCTCGCCATTCTTGATCGCCGCCGAACTTCTTTCAACTTTTGCGTCTATTTATTTTCTCCTTCTTGTAGACTTTTTGGCTCTTGTCATATAACTTTGGTCCTCAGTCAGAAAAGAGGTTAGGGGATTTAGGTTTTCTTGGCTTAAGGGAAGGATGAGTCTGATGGCAGATTGAGCTGTTTTTTCCATGAGACTACTGTGTTTCCTCCTGCCTGCTGATGCAACACACATCAAAAAGGGCGGTCATGTTAAAAAAAAAAGTGTCGTATATTATTTATTATAATTCCAGTTTTATTTGTTCTATCAACACATAATAAAAGTTAGTGTATACATGGTCATAAACCAAAACAGTGTCTCAGAGAAGGTGTATCTTTTGAGCTAGAGCGATTGAAATAGATCATGTGACTAGGCTCCAGTGGGTTAATGTACCACCATCATTTTTAAATACTGTCACCACATTTCAGTACAGAGTTATACCACATTTTAATTTTGCACCTCTAAATCTTAAAGTGCCTGTGACATCAAATTTTTGTAATAAACTTGAATGCATTTTTGGAAAGATAACAATGATAACATGTTGCAAAACAAATTTCACGTTGCTGAGATGAACGGTTGTTG
>JAUBOC010000138.1:13078718-13096179 GCA_032275365.1 Anablepsoides cearensis | reverse complement strand
TGAATTATAGAAGGAGTGATCTTCTCTAATCTTTTTGTGAGGGTTTTACAAATTATTTTAAGATCAACATTAATAAGTTATAACTTTGGGTTTTAAATTAAACACATTTCCTTATTAAATGTTTCGCTCTGACCTATCAAGTTCTAAGAAATCAATCAGATTGAGTTTCAAATCCACAAAAGATTAGTTACTTATTTAAAAAATGTCACCTTACACCTTGAACCAAACAGGACTTGAACTTGTGCCATTTCCTTTTCATAACTGCGATTTTCAGTTTTGATATGAATTTCCTGTGGCAAAAAAAAAAGTCAATTGAATCAGAAAATTATCTGTGATGACTAAACCTTTGACTGATGCAATAAAACTAAATAGACTTGCCTTGAGTTCACAGATCGTCGCTCTTCCGCATTAAATTTGCGTGCAACTGACTTTGCAAGCACTTACAGTATTACTGAAGCTCCGTACAGTCATGGTGTTTAAGGCACTTTTACAGAAAACGCTGATTAAAATTCTTTGCACATACACAGACAAACAACCTAAATAAGAAGTGAAGACACGCACTGACTGGCACTAATCACCCATACAAATGAAGCTGTTTTTATGCTTAAATAGGCCTTTCTTTACTCCATTAATGCCAGCTCATAAACTGAAGAACTATCCGGATACTGTGTTCAATGATAATCTGCGCCTGGCAGAGCCGCGGCTTCATGAAAGGCTGATTATGTCTAGAAAACTTGTGAAACGGACAGAACGAAATCTCAGTTAATCAAGCGGCAGCTGCGTTCATCAAACTGGGCCAAAAACGACCAGAGAGGGAAAAACAGGCGAGGAAGCTGAGAAAACTCTGAGGCAAAACTCTGTGGTGACAGAGATCATAACAACACTTTTTCTTTTTTTCCTACAGGAAAGAGGAGATTGTGTTTCTCTTTATTTTTTCCTTTGACTTGTATTTTTAGAACTGTGACTTTTCCTGACACAAATGAAGAACACTATCTGATAATGTATTAATTGCCCCATTGTTGGCATTTTCACAAAAACATGCATCATTTTTATGTTTAATTTGCTTTTCTCAATATTTTGTAAGACTGAAATATTGAATTTTCACTTCAAGAATGAAGCCATATACAGCTGGCTGACAATGGCTTTACAAAAACAATCATGCCCTGTTTTAATGTTAGTTGAAAGCAAGATACATGGCCTTTTTATGAAACAGATTGGTGATATGGCTGCAAAGAAGAGCCCCCTTTAAGCTGCCTCTGGGCATTCAGAAATCATCAATCAAACCATATCCTGCAAGTTGCAACAATGTGAGATAAAAACAAAAATGAGGCCAGTATGATGGAACCATGGAAGGCATGAAGCTATGTAGATGTAAAGCAGTACGTATAAAACATGCATCAGACATGTCTCATTGTAAATCCTGGTCAAACATAACTCTGTGTCTTACTACATCACAACCTTTCTCCTGCACAGACTGACTGCTTTGACCATGTGACAAGTTCAGAGCCTTGTGACATGCATATCCATAAAATACAAAAAGTCAAAGAAAATATGTCCATATTTAAGAAGCTTGGCATAATACACATGATTTGACCCGTTATGTCACATAACTGGCATATTTTCTTTTGAATTTTGCTCAGCTAAAGTGAAACAGGAAGTGACATCAAAGGGGAACTCTTTGAGAAAGAAAACTTCCTGGTTTTTGTTTATTTAAACGGTATTATTTAAACTATGACTCTTTCTCATCTATTATAGTGATTAAAATAATCTAAAGAAACATCCAATTATTCTATACATGCTGTGCTGTTAGCCATTTTAGCAACGCTCTGTTTACATTCAGAAATTCCCCTTTGACATCACTTCCTGTTTCTTCACATGCAAATATCTCAATAACTGTTCATCTCTATGCATAAAATCTTTTTTACAATATGCTATCAATGTTATCTTTCCAAAAATACATTCATATTTATTATAAAAATTTGATGTCACAGGCATTTTAAACCTGCCCCCATGCTGACAATTGTTTTCATATATATTAACAAGATGAGATGAAGGCATTTCAAATTGGCTTGAAAGAGTTTTGCAAGAAACTTTAGGCAAAAAAGAAAAAAAAGCAGAAAGCATTTCCGTATGCATCCTTTATAGAAAATGTCTTTAATAATTTAGGCTCAAGGGAATTACCTAAACAGAGCTGTGCATGTAGCTAGAAACTTCAGCTTGGTCCAATTAATTATCAGCTACTGAAAAAGAACAAATGCTTTTCACACAAATAAATGTTTAAATTCACTAAAAGCAGTGGTTTTTAAAAGAATGATTTTTTTTAATCATCAATATGAATCTTACAACAGAAATCAGGACATAATAAGTGAAATGAAGCACAGATTTCATTGCTCCGCACAATAAACAAGCTTTTCCAAGACTGCTGCTTTAACAGTGAATGAATTAATCCCCTTTTCTCACCGTTCACTTAGTCTGCAGCAGATTTGCCAAAAAGCAGGCAGCTGGAGGATCCTCCGCCAACGACTCAGTGGGACATTTTCTTCTGTTCAGTTTCTGCACAAACAGCTTCATGCTGCCCTACAAGATGTTAACAGCTAACTCACTCGATCCCACCTTGACGGCAACAAACTCAACCATGTGTACAGCGTCAGCAAAACAGATTCACTGCTACAAAAAAAACGGTTCTACAAACTGAATACTGTCACTTCAAACAGTTTTGGACGGTTGTGGGGGGTTATCCTGCACTGCATTGCAAACATGTTTTGTTATGGCCCAATTAAAGTATTTAAATCATTCAAAAGTATCATACACCATAGACAAAAACAACATATTTATGAGTGGAGGCTTGCAGCCCAAAAAGACACACGATTTGTCCAAATCACTGCACAGTTTACCTTCCTGAGAAATGTGTAGCCTGATCTGAAGTTATGAACAAAAAAATGCTGTTTTTGAAGAAAGCAGAGAACAGTCAAGACATTCTTAACTGTTCTCTACCTCATGTCCAAAATAACATGAAAGTTTCTCTGAGTGACTTTTTACTCCCCGCTGTTTCCAATCTGGTGCTGGATGCACGTGTAGATAACTGTTCCACCAACCCTCAAAATGCCATTTCAAGAGATTGTCAACACTGTTCAATGATTTTGTTTATAAAAAATATATTTTCATAAACACACAATGAGTCAGTGTGCTAGATGAAGACGGTAGGGCAAAGATGTTCTGAGCTCCAGAATGTTATCAGTGAATCACCGCAGGCTGGGATTCAAGAAATACTGCCAACAGATCCTGCAGTCAATTAGCAACAAGACATGAACACAAGCAAAGCTGAATACAAGCAGTGTTTGAGTTGGGATTGTTCAGGTTTGCAGAGATATATATCACCCCAGCGTCTCCCAAGCCAACCTGATTGTTAGGGTTTTAAAGCACATGTGTGTATAAAATAATGAGGAAGTATAGGTTTATTCCCCCAAAAGTCACCACCGTAAATGTCAAGCAGCTGCTGTAAGTTGAGCTCACTTCATAAGCTGCCTATAAATCTGGCAAACAGGAGGTGAGGCAGAGCTGCAGTCCAACAACCACACTGTGGTAGTTTAGCTACAGAACAGGAGTCCAAGCTGCCCCGGTCGCTCCATGCAGCAGCAGCTCTCCTCTATTCACATGCAAATGCGGGATCAGGCAGCTGAGCAGCTTGAACAAAGTGAACACCATCACCCAGGGTCCTTAAGAGATCTCAGATCTGGCAGGCGGCCTCCCGAGATCGCCAGGAATTCATCAGCTGCAGGGGTTAACATCTGTCGAGCTCGCCTGAAGCCACTGCATTCAAACAAACTCAACACAAAACCATAGTTTAAGCTACAACTGATTTATTTTTCCATTGTCATCTTACTAAAACCAGTCCTCATGCATAATGAAGCAACCATGCCATCTTGGTATGACCTAATCAGTGACACTTGGGTGATATGGTCCCATCTGCCTCGCTGACAACACATTAACCACCAAGTAATAACTCACAATAAGACAGGTGCACTCTGAATATCATTACAGTCCTAACGCTGCCTATATGCAGGAGCCGAGCCCTTCTCATGTCCGGAGGCTGTGCAACCCGGCAGCTGGGATTGAGAAACAAGCAGCCGTCTCCGTGAATTAACATCCTTCCTCCCTGCTTAGCTGATGGGTGGCTGTCTGATGCAAAGAGGCCTGGATCTGTGACACAATTCAACCATCATCCAGCAGGATCTGAGCTGAACGCAGGATGGTTGCATCTCAAAGAGGTGGCACTGGAGTAAACGCTGTAAAATCTAACCTCAAAATGATTGAAATGGCTGTTTCTGTGTTTGTTTGGTTGGTTTGAATTTACTCATTTGGTTTTGATTTATTACCACAGTAAGTTGCCTAATCTCTGGTTCTGTTAGGCTGATCTAAATTAATTTGATTATAGTGTGGAATTTATAAGCGGATTGAAACAGAACAAAATTACACTGAACTTAAAAAAACACTTTCAACGTGATGTGACCTTTTGAAATGAGTTTGGCTTACAAGAGAAAAGTCGGCCGTGGTGCATTATTTGACTGATCTTCTAGTGCCTCCAAAATGTAGTTTCAACAAATTGTTTGAGCTGAGAAGGAAGGCACAGAGTTGTAACCATTTTGGTCAAACCTTTTAAAGGACATTTTGCTGTATTGCATTTGATGTTGATCTAGTGAGATGTGCCCTTTATGTTTTGAATGACTCTCAGCTACAACCACACCACATTTAAGCTAAATATCTTTAAATCTGACTAAATTTTGGCCCCTTTTGTGCTGACTAAGATCAGTTAGGCCCTCTTGAATTGAATTTTAAATGTCATTAAAGTGTAGATGATTACTTTCTGAGACTGTCACTAAAATCTGTCTGGAAGTTCATATTTTATGAATGGACACATTCTGGTACTGACAACCAAACACACAGGCTGTCAAAAACATAATTGTCCTTTTGCCTTCTGTGATAAAATGTCTATGTTTTATCTTTTTTTAAAAAAGGCATGAAGGATGCAAAGAGAAAAAGAGTCTAAAAATAGTGATAACACAAACATGTGAGTCCACCAACCAAACTGCCATGACATGTTACCACATTTACAATAATTATCATATTTAAACAACAGTTTTAGTGTCGATTTAATGTACAATAAATACTGTAGTTATTAAAAGCCCAAATATATAATGCTGCAGGAATCCTTGTCAGAAACCCAACCCCACCTCCTCCCCTGTGTTTGTCCATCACATCACTCTGACACATCACACTTGTCACTCTTGGTCAACAAAAGTGCTCTTATATTTCCACCTAACCTATTCTTCATGATTCAGACAACAGCCTATGTTGATCACATGATTCAAGCTCCCATGCCTTCAGCCAAATGCTTTGTTTGCACTGAGCGCCTACCCACATTTCATTAGAGCATATCAATATACCCAGAAAACTACTGGAGTAAATTCAAGCGGCACCATTGGATATAGTTTTAGGCAACTTTTTAGTATTTTATTTTTTGCAGTATTTTTAATAATGAGCTGAAACAACAATCAGGCTAAAACCCTTTTTACAGTGTAAGGAGTAAGACGTGTATTGACAGATTTAATGGCTCAAAAAAAAGAGCCACTGGACAAAAAGTGCACCTAAATCATGCTGCACATTTTCTCAGTCCAGGTTCTGTTAAAAGGTCCAGAGAGGCTCCAGAACCAAAAGTGGGTTCCAGAACTGAACCCAGGAGCAATGAATCTGGAATGACCAGGTTTTATATTCCCAATAAATCTTCCCCCAAATCTGGCTCAAAAACACTAAGAAGGCAAATGTGTACTCTACAGGGTCTAGTTTTTTTTTTTTTTTTTTTTTCTCCACCCAGCAACAAAGCGGTGCCTTTTCTCCACACATTTAGCCTCACTGACACCAAGATACAGGGGGGGAGAGAGAAAGAAAGAAAGAAAAAAAGAAAAAAACACCGGCTGGAGCAAGTTTTTTACAGTCTAATGCTCATCGTGTCGGAGCTTTGATTGGCTGTCACGGATTACTGATCACCTGACTGAGCTGAAGAAGTCTGCAAGGAAATAATAAAAATAAAATAAATAGATCAGAGTCCAAACCCACCTTTTACTTGGGTCTCGTAGTCCGCTATGATCTCCTTATCCTTTTTAAATTTGGTGGATGACATGGCTCCTCGGGCTTTAGGGTGAGACCCTGGACTCTGGTCGCGACTTGCAGCTCGATCCTCCGGCTTCTCTTGGGATTTTTTTACCCTCCCTCCCTCTTCAGAGTCACTGGCCTCTTCTTGAAGGCTAAACGCTATTGTAGTCTTTCTGCAGCCCGGAGGCGGACTGTATCAGATCACACACAGACTGGACTGGATCACACCGGAGCATCGGTCCGAAGCTGCATTGCTTCTTCTCTTTCTCTCTTGCAGGAGTCCACAAAGGCTTCACAATAACAACACAAACACACACACACAAACACACACACAAAACGAGCTCAGAACCGCCACAGCATGATGGTGAGGAGAGCAGAGCGACGCTTCAAGGTTCTGTTCAGGTCTGTCGGTGTCAAACAGACATGCGTAAAACCAGCAGCAGCAGCAGCTCTGGCTGATAAACTGCGCTGCGGGGAAACAGGAATTTAAAAAGAACATCACATGAGCCTCCTCACATTGTCACGCCAGCCTCCCCCCTCTTTCCTGCCTCCCCGCACCCACGCAGACATTTGCATCACTTCAGAGGACATCACGTGAACTCAGAGTCAGTTTCTTGCACCCTGGTCAGATGCACCTTGCACGCGTTTGTTCACTTTTAAAGATTTATGCAGGGGCGCAATTGAGGAGGGGGGAAAGAGGGGCCCCTAATAAATTTGCTGAGCCACCACACTGCCCCCCTGACAGGTCAGACAGTTTTAAAGCGGATTTATATTCCATGAGAAGTGAGGAAAACTCTTCTCTGTATGGCATTTAAATAGACATTGTTCTCCGCGAGGACATTCTATACTTTAAAATAAACCCTTTTGCCAATCTCCCAGGAAGACAGTCCCATCACTGCCCTCCTGTGTGGGACCCCAACTGATGATTACATGATTGACGGATGATGATGATGATTCAGAGTGCATGGCATGAAAATCAGATTGATTCGTTTTACAACACTGACCAGTTTGTTTAGCAGGAATCACACGCAGCCTGCCAGCCTCTGTTCAGGAGAGCTCCCCCTATAGTTACACTTCTGCTCTGGTGCAAAGTCCAGAGGTGCTCCGAAAAGCATACCTAGGAAATGTGATGACACTCAATAGACCCAAAAAAAAAAAAATTCTGAAGCCAAATCAAAACAATTTATTATTTGGAAGAAGAATCAGCAGTTAAAACTGCTTCCCTGTTTGTCTTTTTTTTAACTTTTGGTTTCAGAATAAAATTCTCAGGATTTGTTTGTATTATGTGTGTAAGCATAGCCATAAATGATACATTTAGACAGCATTTAAGCATAAATTAGAATATAGCTAGGATTTTGAGAAAATATAGTCCATCTTCGGTGAATCATTTTGGAAAAAAAAGGATGCTTCATTTCATTGTTGGTGTGATATGATCTTTGTAAATTGACTCCTTCTTGCAATGTGCCACGGCGCGACACAGTGTAAATCCTTGATTAGGGTTTATGCTGCTGGGAGCTAACGTTAGCTCTCATTGCCAACAACTCACAGCCGCACTGGCTCCGGGGCATCTCATGGAACAGCATGAGAACATTAACTGGCCAATCACACAATAGTTGATGCAAACACCCGGGAGAAAAAGTTATGCTCAGATTTTGGGTCAAGAATGGTTCTGTCTGGTCTCCTAATAGAACAAAATAACAGAGAGAGTTCTTCACTTCTCATAGAGTATAAATTCAACTTTAAATTTGTGATTTGTTATGTTAGCAAAATATAGTTTAATGAAGCTCATATAATGTACTGTACAACTACAACAATTTTCTTTTGGACTCAATCTGATTCAAGATGGCTGCCACAGGTAATTGACATCAGCTAACACATAAGTTGTTGTGGAAATCTTAATTTAACAAGTACAGAATCAGGTGATCACAATAAAAAGGCACTTTGTAGAATGGTCATCTGAGTTTTATTGCAGCTGCAACTTGGCACAAAAGCCTAACACAGTTCTGAAAACAGTCCTGCGCCAAACGAGTTGTGCAAAGAATCAACGTTTGAAACCTCCTTTTTATACTTGATGTCTGTATGTTTACATAAACTGGCAAAAAGAGAACGTTCTGACAAATTGTCCCCATAGGGGTGACTACCTACCCCATACCTTATCCTGATGGTAAAACACATTATCTTAGAGATGGCATAAGATAAATAATGGCATCATACAACAGCAAAACAGGTCAATGGAGCATGTAAAAAGCAAGATAAGTTATTTTTCCATTACATAAGTGGCTACACACACTCAAATTGGGTGTGGTAGTAGCCGAGAGTTATCCCCGGCCACTGCATACTCTGAGAACTTAAAGAGATGAGAGATTCTTGTTTAAAACTTTGCAGAGGAAGGAGGTAGTTTCAGTCATAGAAATTAACTTAAGATATAGGAGCAGTGAGTTTCTGTGAGTTAACTAATGACTGTGCTGCTCCCAGTGGCCTAATATCAGCTGTGAAGTAGAATAAAAGTAGTCTTGACCTGGATCAGACGGTGATTCAGTCTCAGTCCCGCATTACAGTGCTTTTCAAATATAAAAATGTCTTTATAAATCTTTAGATGTTTAATTTTTGTTTGTTATCTCAAGCTAAAAAGTGTCACCCCTTTAAAACCTTCTGGAGGTGCCCCTGGATTTCTGATCACTCCTTTAAGACCCAACAAATAAAAGCTTTTATATAGTTTTTACTGTTGCTCAGTGCCATTCAGCAGCTGTTTCTATAACAACCTCATTAAATATTACATTGGTGATTGGTTTAACAGTCACAGAACAATGTCACCTCCGTACACGCCGTTACCAAGGAAACGTCGCATTTTTTTAATCCCAGCCAGATTTTTAGCATGTGGCACATCTCAGCTGAGGTTGCGATGATTGCTGAGGAAGCACCTCCTTTATACACCAGGCTTCAGAGAGGGTTTTTTTTTTTTTTTTTTTGCAAATCTGAACAATTAGGACCTTTGTCTTTGCCATCGCTCCATCTTATTGTTAACTTCTCTTCCCAGCATTTCAAGCTCTGTTCTTTGTGTCAGTGTAAAAAAAAATAAATAAATAAAAATAGAACCATCTTTGTCTTTGGAACGAAAAAGAAAAGATACATGTCATGTTCCGGTTCAAGAACTGAACAGAAAAAGAATGAAAAAAGCAGAGTTGGAAAACAAAACACTTTAAAAGCTCTTCAGAAAGTCTAGAGGATTATTGATCAAGACCACTTTAAAAGATTACAAGAAAGTCTGTTTTCTGGAAGCAAAAAAGTTGAAAATAGAGCTTTTTACAGAGCTGTGCAGCTTTTTTTCCACAATTCTGTGAAACATTTGGTGAAATAGAACCAATTATTATGGTGTTTACTCCTATCTGTGCAAAATGTCAAGAAGAAAGACAGTCTTTGTAAGCAATATAGTGTCAGAAAGTGTCAGAAGTTTTTTTTTTTTCTTTCTTTTTTTCCTGGCAGATACTGTCATGTAGATGATGAGGGGCAGGAGGAGGTGAGGGGGTGGCGACACTCTGTTATCTGTCACCTTAGCTATTCTCAGCTCAAAAGGCACCAGGCTGTTAACTCACATCCTGTGTTGGTGCAAACTGGTAAACTGACACACGGAGCACACATTTGTATTCCATTTGTGTCTGCAGCACACAGGAGTCAGAGTATACAGAAAGAAAAAAAAGAATAAAATACATATATTCATAGATTTTCTCTGAATGATATTTGCAGGTGGACACTGACTTTAAAGTAAACAAACACAAACAAGCACCCATTGCAGGGCTTATGCAACCATTTTATATGGTTCATTTAAAAAATACAACAAACAATAAAGCATGATTCATGATAATGTTGATGACTCAACCTTTTTAAACTAGTGTTAAAATTAAATAGTTTTATAACCAACATTCACATTTGTGCATCTATTTACTCTTTTGCAGTTGTCTTGTTCTAAGTTTATTAAATGAGTTTTGAATTTGTTTTGTAATTCCAGTCTGATGAACATGTATAAATCCCTCTATAGCAGGGTTCTGCAACCTGCGGCTCTGGAGCCACATGTGGCTCTTTGGTCCCTCTGCAGTGGCTCTTTGAAAATTTGACCAAACATAACAGAATATATGTATTTTTTGTTTGTATACTCACAACAGAAATAAATTTGTATGCAAATATGTGATCAATATTACTAATACAAAAGATAAAACAAGTTAGCTCATGCTAGCCTGGTATTTACTTAAAGAACGTAACTTCTTTCTATGATATTTCTCTCAAATACATCAGATTTATCTTTAAATAATTTAATAATAAAAAATAGAAAAACTATATACCTGATTAGTTCAGTTGAACTAGTTTTTATGAAATTCTGTAAAAAAAAAACTATATACACTATAAAAGCTTTACGTGAATCTGGTCTTTTCATTTGTCCTGATGTGCAAAAATAAATAATAATAAAATTCACAGTATATTTTTTAGTTTTATAATGTCACCTCCACTGGCCACAAAGGTTCCTGAAAAGGCCTCGAAAAGGCCCACGGACGACCAGTTGATAATCACAGCTGTAGCTTGTTTGCGGCTCTGGACACATTTTATTAGTGAGCCAAGGAGCAGAAATGGCTCTCTTGATCGTAAAGGTTGCAGACCCCTGCTCTATAGGATTGAAAGCCCTTGAGGTCCCTGACAGTGAACCTGTTTGTCCAAAGATCCTGTCTTCTCTTGTTCATCTGTATGTGTCAAACTTCAACCTGCACCATGTGTCTTCATGGTTCTGCCCGTGAGTCTTAGCACAGCAACAAACCCTTTCTAAAATCACTTCATTATTTCCTTCACTTAACTTAAATTAGAAATGGTAAAAATCACTTTTTTTAGGTTAGGGGATTTTACAGGATTTTATTCACGTTTATGACCAACTATTTACACCAAACGGGTTCGAACTAAGAAGCTTAAAACTGGGTGAGGAAAAGCTAAAGTCTGCTAACAAGGTGAGCCTAAACAGTTTCATGTCAAACATCACCCCAGCATCAGCAAGCTGTCTTCCACCCAAGTAACAGTTCATCAAGTCAAAACAGGCAGACACCTGAAGGACTCGGGTACACCTATACTGATCAGGGAAGTATGATCAAAGGAGGTTTTGATTAAAGAATTATGGCCAAAATGTCCAATCAGGGAACAAGGTCAAGCCACTCACCTGAAAACAAAAGAGCTGGTGTACAGGGAAACGTCTGCTAATACTCACATATGTTTATAGCACCATCAGGAATGCCTTGAATCAGTCTCACATTTAAGACCCCAAGCATGCAGCTAATGTCATTAAGAACTGTATTAAGCTTAAAGAAGAACTACAAGTCATGGAAGCGATCATGTGACCCACCCAGTCCTGATCGCATTGAGACAGGATCACAATAACTGATCCCACCAAATATTCATTTCACTCAGATTTCTTTTCTGTTCATTCAATTTACATATTTAGCAGATAAAACTGTGTTTCCACATAAAATAATGTAGTAATACCATATTAGTCAAATCATATCCCAGTGTGAAGCAATACTTGCAGAAAATGTGATTTCTTTGGTAGAAAAAGGTGATGTTTTGTCGCATCTTTAAGTGTAACCTGAAAGTTGACAGATGACTGTTGTGTTGAGCTGTGGAAGGAAGGTGTGCCCCACTGTTAGATCTGGTTTCAGGTTATGACTCATGTGTTCTATTTTCTCTCTCGTCAGTTAATGACCCCGGAGCGGTGCAAGGTAATCCCTCTCAAGATAAAGTTTTCCTTTCCCATCAGCTGCTTTCTGCATACAGAATAAAGACATACATTATGCAGACATTTGACTTTGGCTTTGCCTATGTGGCATCGTTGACTTGCCAAAAAATTTTTTTGTTTGTTTTTTGTTTTTGTTTTTGTTTTTGCCGCATGTGACTGTCCTCTGTGCAACACCGGCCATCTGCTGTGCAAAATCCCAAACACCCACTTGTCTCTCAGACTTCACACTTACTAATCATTTGACCTGCAACAGAAGGTAAGAAAACAACATTATAATAGCTTTAACGAGCATTGCAGATATGAGTTGAGGGCATGAAACAAGCAGCTTTAATTTCCAGCTACATCAGTGCAGACAGCTACTTGTGTCTAGCAATCAGGACAGAGAAAATAAACAGAACTGCTCTTCATTTCCTTCTGCAAGATGTTAGACAGAAATCTATCTGTTACTTTTCACAGCCCAGAGGGACAATTAATCACAGAAGGAACTGTGACAGAGGAGAAGACAGTTATTCTTATCATCACTCGGAACATAAACTTCATTAATCGTCTGATAAATGGGAAAAGGAGATTACAGGTGACTGCACACGTCTAGTTTAAAATGCTTGCACTGCCAAAGGAAATTGTAATTTTTATAGAGAAAAAAAATCAATGGCAGTATATTTATTATGCTACTGTAAGCAGCTTTCTCAGGCAAAATGTGGTTGCATATTGTAACTATGACTAATTTGTTTAAGGTGTGTTTTATAATGTTAACATTATTTGTTTTAAAAGTAATGAAAAGGGTGTTCTGTTCACAAGTACAGATACATTTCTACCTTTTTCTGAGGGCTTTTATAAACCCTAATATTACAGCTTTCTGACTACTTTTCTGACTTCTACCTACGTTCCACTTTTTACGTCTGTGTAGTATGTTTCTTATGTGATATTAATACTGAATTTGTTCAATAAAAATGTGTTCTGCTCTAAACATTATGTAACGTCGCCATCTGTCGGTTACAAACCCAGCCGGTTTTTCTACAGGTTAGCATGAAGCTATTAGCTGTGGCGACTGAACCCGCCCACCACAAGCTTGCCCAATCGTCGTTCTGTTTTAACGAAATCAACAAATCACAGCGAACGTCGTCCGAGCCACTGAGGACTAGAAAACGTTTTATTAGCGTAAAATCAGAATTTCAAAATAAAACTAAGTAGTCAAAATAAAAAAAAATAAAAAGGGAAAATATATATAAAATACTTAAATACATTTCCGGCATTCAATTTATTAGTTGTACTCTAATGTATGGCTTGCAACAGCAATAAATAATTTAGTAAATTAAAATAAACACATGTCATCTCAGTCGCGCAAAGATGATGCTTTTGTTCTGAAATTCTACACCGGAAGTGTTTCTCTCTTTATACGGAAGTGTCGTGTTATTACCTCGTGTGTGTAAGGTTGGTCCCACTTCACTGCAGAACGTTTAAAATGTTCCCAGCTTTATTTAACAAAAAATCGTGTCTTTATATCAATAGACGTTTCTATGTGGTTATAAATAACTGGTTTTAGTGTTCCTTGGCTTGAGGCTAACGTTAGTCAGCTAAGTTATTTTCGGTATTCGCACGTGAATGTGATTCACATGTCGTATGCAATTTCATCCAATTTAACGCTCTCAGAACTGGATGGCTGTGTCATGCTGTTTCATATTTTTCTAAAGGTGGCCTGTTAAGCTCGACAGCAGCTGTCACGTTTGTTCCTGGTCAGAATCACCAGCAGTATGTCCTCTCATCATCACGAGGATGATGCTGCACAGCAGACTTCTCTCACAGCTGACCCATCCCTTTCATCCGAGACTGATTCTGCCATCATCACAGTCACCATCGGAGCAACCGTGCCCACTGGCTTCGAGCACACATCTGCTGAGGAGATTAAAGAAAAGATTGGAGTTGATGCACGAATCAGCAAAGATCGTGGCCGTATATATTTTCCAATAACTACTGACAAACTTTTCCAGGTGGGAATCTTTCCCTGACTCATTTTGCACCTCTAGCTACTTATTCTTAGCTGATACATTATGTTATCAGATCTCTTTTATATGACGCCAGGTGTGCTATTTTTTTTACTAAATATACATCCAAATCATTTTTAACAATATCTAACATCCTTTTTTTTTCTTAATTGTGTAGGTCCATCTTCTGCGATCTGTAGACAACCTGTTTGTTGTAGTTGATGAATATGATCATTATCAATTCAAAGAATCAAAGGTAAGCCTTGTCCTGCTGGATTGATTGCTCAGTGGTAATGTCACAGTCTAGCCGCCATGTTGGAAGACCAGACCCAACAAACTTTCCATGTTCAGGAACATAAACTTAATGAACATGGAAAGTGACTGGTGTTCGTTTAGCCACAACAGTCAGCTTTTTGGCCATTAAAATGGGGCACTAGTTTTCTGCACTCAACCATAGGTTTAATATTTGTGTTCTTAGTGATTTTTTTTAAAACCAGATTATTTTCTATATCAGGATAGGAAATTGACTGGCTTAAGTGTGTCAAGATTTGTCATACATTTATGTGGTATTTATTTATTTAAGTTTCCAAGCCATCACACTCAGTAAATGAATGAATTCTGCACATAAAAGTTGTAATGGATCCAGGACCGTCTGTTAATGTATTTTGTTTGTCCACCATGGCGTAGACACATCCCGAGCACACATATTAATTATGTCAGTTGAAGCAGATTGTTCTTTTCTACCTAGATCTGTGCATAATAAATATAGCCTAAGTAACTTTTGTTGTTGTTGTTTTTTATGCAGGAGGAAACATTGATGGAGCTGCAACAGCTTGCCTCCAAACTTCCATGGAATAATGCCCTGAAGGTCTGGGAGCTCAACAGAACGCTTAAAAAGAAGAAAGGCCACAGGAAAGGAGGAAACCCCATCAAAGCAAAAGCTAACAGTGACGTCAGCGACGCTGTTGCTGCAGACACCGAGCAGCAAACATTAACTCAGGAGACGTCTCCGGCTGAAGGCGACGCCAAGCCGGGGAACGCGCCCGACCCGGAGAGCTGCCAGCAGGGCTCGGAGGCGGCGGCGCCTGAGGCCAAGCTCGTCAAATTTCGCGTGACGTGCAACCGGGCAGGGGACAAACACAGCTTCTCTTCTAACGAGGCGGCCCGAGACTTCGGTGGGGCTGTGCAAGAATTCTTCCAGTGGAAAGCAGACATGACAAAGTTTGACATAGAGGTAGGCAGCTTGTTCAACTGCAGCATATTAAATTTCCAGCTTCCGAGCCAAAAAAAACCCCTCTGCTTGTAAAGATAAACGTGCAAAGCATGACACAATATTTACTTTCAGGATTAACAAAATTATTCACAGCAAGAATATTATGTCATGCTTTCCTTTTAAAATAAGCTGTTCACATGGTGTGACATGTTGGTAAAGTTTACTGTGGTAAAGTTTAATGAAGAGGTACATGTTTATTATGCTACTTTTTTGTGATTTTTCATCACACCATCTTCTGTTACAGGTTTTACTTAATATACATAACGATGAGGTAGTGATCGGGATTGCCCTCACTGAGGAGAGTCTTCACAGGAGAAACATCAGTCACTTTGGACCCACCACCCTGCGCTCTACACTGTGCTATGGCATGCTCCGGTAACTCTTTTTAGATTGTCATGCAATCTGACCCTGCTTTGTCGAGTTCACTTTGGGTTTTTTTCTTTTTTTTTTTCAAATCTGACTTTGCGTTTAAGCAAAAAACATATTTCGTTGACACGTGGCTGAGACTTTGACAAGTAAAAAATGCAGAAAATACTTGAGTAGATTGGCTTTGATAAATGTTGAGTGAATACAGGCGTAACCGGTAAAGAACAAAAGTAAACTCCATTTGCTCGTCACACCTTTGTGTTTATTCTAGTTTGTGTTACAAAATAGGCGTGTGATTATCCTAAGTCATATTTTCCACAGTCCTGAGTCTCATTTTAGAAAAATTGTATTTGTTTTTGGGTATTATATACTTTATAATTGATATATTTAGAATATTATCATTTAATCTTACAGCTTACAGTTTTCAGTCTTGATTTGTGACGACCCACAACAAGGTTTATCAAAACTTAAAATTTACTTTAGTTACATTTTAAATGACTGAATTTAAAAAATATTCATACTTTTATATTATTGCATTTAATAAACATGCATATAATAATAAATTCTAATACATTTTATTTGCATAGCGCTTTTCTACAAACTGAGAAACTTTACAGGGATCAAACAAGAACTTAAGCAAAACACTTCAGTACATAGAACTGTGCATTAAAACTCTGGATAAGCATGAAACAGGACATTAATCACACATACGTAAAGAAATCCTCATCCAAAATAATAACAGTTTTTTAAATTAATGCAGTTTGTAGTTTTAGTTGTATCTTTTGTAATGGATTCAGTCGGTATGTGAGCCAAACTAAACTTTTCTGATTGTTTCAGCCTCATTAGTGCAAATGCTGAAAGAATCATCTGTTTAATCAAAGGGAACATATACTGTGAACATTTAATGTAAGGCTGTGCCAGAAGTGAACTATCAAAGTGATTTGAGAAATTCACACTTATCAAGACTACTTGAAGTTTTAGTTGGCTTTAGACAAGGAAATGGCAGCCAAGAAATGTTTGAATTGGCAGCTTCAACAGATGGTAAACATGTTGGAAAACCCCGAAATGATGTTGTGTATAAACTGCTGCAGGGCATTAGTGTTCAGCAGATACACTTGCTTTTGTTTTTATATTCATGTTCCAAATATGTAGAAGCCAAATGGTTTCTGCTGGTGCTGAGCTTTACAATACCCAATTAAAAGCTATCAACTGCCTTTTCCATTGGGATTTTTGGGTTTGTTGGCCTGGAACACCTTTCATGTTCAACATCAGTCATGACTACACCAACACCTGCTGTGATTATAAACTGCCAACAAAAATACATTTAACAATTGTTGGACAGTTCAAATAACTTAGAACACACAAAGTAGAACTTGCTGTTTTCATACAGAAAAAAAAGACTAAGCTTATCACAAGTTCAAATTCAGAGCCTTCCTGCTGTGAGAGAGCAGAGCTAATCCCTCCAGCACCGTACCAGCTTCAAAAGGAACTGAAATTAATTTAAAAAACACTTCAAAATATTAAACTTTAAAATGAAAGAACTTCAAGGTTGGGTCTGCATTCATTTAGACATCATTGTGCTTTATGATTCACTCATTTAAATTCAACTAAGGAAACAAACACTGAATTAACGTTGGAAACTTCTGGCATTACAAGAAATGATTTGTGTCGTGTTTTTATAAATAAATAAATAAATAAATAAATAGGAAAAATGTTTTAGGTTTGGGCAAAATTGTGTCGTGTGCAGCTAACCATCAGAAAAGTGTCAGCAATTAGCATTTGATTCTTTGCAATTACAGCAATCAGTGCCACATAATGCAGTTATCTTCTAGCATTCAGCAATATATTGTTTCATCAGTTAAAATTATTAAAATTTTATGAGCTGGTTGAATATCATATTCTGCAAGTTATGTACAAAGCTCA
>JAUBOC010000138.1:13048606-13058899 GCA_032275365.1 Anablepsoides cearensis | reverse complement strand
TCCATCATGGGGCCCCCTAGTGGCCACGGGGCCCTAAGCAGCCGCTTAGTTCGCTTATAGGCAGGTCCGGCTCTGGTCATAATATTAATAAAAAGAGGGTAACATGAGCAATCAGCCATCATGATACGTCCTAAATATTAGTTACTACATTTATTTAAATCTTTACTCGAATAAAACGTAAAAAAAAAAAAACACCAAGTACTGCCTGGGCTGCAGCGACTCCTAGCGGTGGCTAAACGATATAGCAACTTGCAACCAACATAAACCTAAAACAAAATAACAATAATACACAAATAAAATTAGCATACGTTGTATTGTTTATATTGTCTGTGTTTGTAGAACTAAATGTAATCATAAAATATATAAAACTTAAAAATAACACAGCAAGCTAGCTTTAGCTTGCAGCATGGCCGCTGTAATTGGAAAGTTTATTATTTAACATGGGCATGTTTGTAATACTAAATACTGTTATACATGTTCATGGTTTTTTAGCATTTTCACAATTCCCTGGTGTACCTTTGAAGTATGTATTTAATTAATTTATTATATTTTTACATTTGTCAATTAGGCCAAAAAGTATTTTATATATTGTGTTTTTTATTTCTATTTTAAAATGACTGAGACATCCAATATTTCTGTTAAATATGAATGCATTATTGCAAAAACAACTATAACAACGTATAGAAAAAATACCACTCCTGAGATTAACAGGTGTTAAGATATGTCAATGCACAGGATCAAGAAATGATGACAAAGAGCATGTAAACACAGGCAGCTATCTGATGTTTCTTCTGAGTCACTATCAGAAGAGTCAGAGTTTGTTTAATCAAAGACAATGGATTTGTATTTTTATTATTATTTTAATTAACTTTTATTTAAGCAGGTAAATTGCATTGAAATCACAGATCTTCTTTTCAAGGGAGGCCTGGGCTAGAAGGCAACATAATGGGCTTCTTTTTTTTTTTTTTTTTTTGGTCTGCGAGAGGAAAGCAAACTTTACACAAAAAGATCACGAGTTCTAACTGAGGATTGAACCCAGGATTTCCTTGCTGTGAGGCAGCAGTTTTTAAAGATTTCCCCATTGTCGTCATTTCCTGTTTCACTTTGGGCACCAAGTTTAAAAAAAGCCAGTTATGTGACATAATGGGTAAAATCATTTGCCAAAGTCATAAGATTTTTTAATTTTTTTTTTTTTTTTTTGTATTTGTAGAAAACGTACACCCCAGGCACATTATGTGTTGGACAATTAATAGCAACTATGACAAAAGTTGTTGTGAAAAATGCACTTGTTGCTCATGTTTGCAGGAAATTGTTGTTGAGAGATCAAATTTCTGAATCGGTCAGTGGTTGTATCATCTAGTAAAAGCTGTCCGACTGCATAGTTTTAATAATTTAATCATATACAGATTTTATGGCAGCTCATTGTTTAGAAGTTTCACATGTTAACCTGAATCAGTGCTTTCTATCACACAGCTGTAAGAAATGTGGCCAAAACAAGCTTGTCAATACTGAACAGCACCATTTTTAAACTAATTTAGCTGTCTAATCAACAATATAAAATTAATCTGGTCTCATTTTTACAGAGGAGAAAAAGGAGCTGGTAGCTGTTTTTTTAATTGACCAATTAAATCTTTTGTTCTTGAAGCTTTTTGATTTCATTATTTTGACATGACGCTCTTTATCATTAGCCTTTATTGGCTGCAGTCAGATAGCACAGCCAGTGGCGTCAGCATGCAGATAACTGGAGGTGATTAATGAATGTTTGTTTTTCAGTGGCAGGAAACAGGATGGAAGGAGCCTCGTCACTTAGCGTTAGACTTGTCAGCGTCGCAGGAAGCCTTCCTGTGCAAAATCTGTATTTTTAGACCCTCACATCACACCCACCCAACCCTTTCTCCTCTCCACAGTCAGCCCTCTTGGCTTCATTTGCCACCTCTGTCTCATTTCCAGTCGAGTATTCAATCATCCGGCTCATTAACGGGCTCGTAGCTCACAGTTCAGGAACAAGAGAGCTTGACTTTGGTGGATCAATGGGTGCTGTCATGTTAACAGCACTTTTAAATGGACAAAATGGTTAAATTATAATGCAAACCGGGTCAATAATTTGCTTAAATGTTAAAATGCTAAGTGTGTTTTTGCAGCCAAGCTGTTTGGGCAACAGGAAAGAGTGAAATTGGAAGAAGTTCTGTTGTTAAATTAAATGTAAAGACATCACTGGAGTTTAACAGGACAAAATAACTACACACAGAAGACAGAAAATAGCTTTTCTTTGTAGTTATTATGTACAGTTTAGTTTTAATTTTGCATACATTATGAGGATGGGGGTCAAACTAAAAGAAGTGGTGAGGAGACCTCCAGTATGGAACAGCATGACAACTCCTCCTGAATATGAAAAAGAAGATGGTCAAATCATTAGTCAACGATATTTCAAACACCTCTTTGAACAGGAGTTTCTGCATAATTTATTTGACCCGTCTATTTAAAGAACCTCTTCTATCTCTGACCCCGACTTGCTGAAGCTCTTAATTATGTTTTGCTTAAATATTCAGTCTTATTGCCTAAAGACATGAACTGCTGAACTTGGTGTTCGTGCTGCAGCAGATTAACGAGAAACGTCAGATCAACAAACAGGCACTGGTTATGTTCACATTTGTACCTTTTTTTAAATTTCAGCTCATCTGTTAAACTCTAAAAATAAATATTTTTATTTTAACTACTGTATTTTCAACATGTAGAAGACTTTTATGAATCAAGATAATACATTTTTGTTCATGTTTAAAACTAACTATGGCAGAAGGAGATATTTTATTATTTTCTGTATGCTGACTGAGCTCAGAGGATTTGGTGTCATAAAGTAAATATCAGAAGGGTAAGTCATCATTAATAGTTTGGTTATGCAACAGTGTAAATTCATAAAAGACTCATAGCATGCGTCAGAGTTCAATCATCACAGACTGATTAGTTTCATCTTATAAATTTGCAGTGTTTTGGAAAATGATCGCACATAAACATAATTTGGACCTCATTAACTGGGTTTTTGACATTCATTAATAGATTTTGACACACTGTAGTTTTACCTTAAAAGCTCTTTCTTTCTTTCATTTTGCAACAAAAAGTCACCCCCGACTTTAGTCGTCCAGTGCGAAAGATAAAAACAGGGAGGCAGGGGATGTTTTACAAGAGAGTCATTTTCCTCCTGCTTTGTTTTACTGTTTGAGACAGAGAAGAGTAAAAACGTCGTGTTGAGGTGCGGTCAAGCTCTGAAGTTCTGTGGAAGACTTACATCGGCCAAACACTTGCTTTCCAAACACATATTGTGCCTCATTTATATTTCAGCGCGGATAAAACTTTGATTGCACATCAGTGACGCTTGACTTCATGCCAGAGACAGAGACAGAGAGAGAAGGTGGGATCCAGAATATCTCCAACTCCAGATGTCTTCATATTCCGGGACCCTAAGAGTTCACAACCCCCCCGAACCCCTGATTATTTTTTATATATAAGAAAGAAGCAGAGAAGGACACAACGACTAATGGTGACAGAACGGTGTGAAAAAATCTTTATTGTAAAACAGAATTTTATAGAGCGTTTCATGATAAAGAAGCCGATGAGTTTTGTCTCCATTTTTAAAAAACCTCCATGCAGACATGTATGTTGCAGAATACACCAATGCAATAAAAATTTAATACATCAATAACTCACCGCGTACGTTACCTAATGAGATGATGTTAATTTGATTTGCTCACATAATAAGAGCGCAGAGGTCCCTGGTAATAAAAACAATTGCTGTCTCCTAACAGCCCCGCAGTGACGTTTTGAAATTCTGAAACTTCGGATCAAACGAGGACACTTGAGCAACAAATACTGACACTTGATTTTTGTGCTTCGGCTGAGGCTTTTTGAACTAATTGCTTGGAAAGTTTTTGTCCCAGTGAGCCACAGGCAGTCAGGACTGGAGGGCACTTAACCGAGCTTCTCCTCCACACATCAAACATGCCTGATTGACTTCACTGTAAGCACTTTACTTTGTTGTTTGAGATCACTGAGTGCATCCAGGCTGGGGCTGAGGCTGCTGTTGTGTTGAAGCGATCCACTGACTTCTGTTGACTCTCACACATTCATCTTATCCAGCTGGGGAAACAACTTTTCTTGTCTTTTTTTTTCCTTAAAAACAAAGATAGTCTCATGTTGTTTAGTGATCACTTCAGTCTTGGACAGCAATCATCAACTGGTGGCCTGCAGGCCATAAACAGCTCAGCAGCTCATTCCATTTGTCCGGCTGTGGATGACATTATTATTAAAGTGCTTGTGACATGCCTATCCATCGAATACATAAAGTCATATAAAACACACTTTTATATGAGAAATCTTGCATAAAACATGTGATTTTACCCATTTTGTCTTATAAATGGCATATTTACTTTTGAACTTGGCTCAGTCAAAGTGCAACAGGAAGTGACATCAAAGGGGAACTCTTTAAGAAAGAGATCTAGTCTTTGTTTATTGAAACAAATTAATTTGAGCTCTGACTCGTCCTCATCTTTCTCTGATAGTGACTCAGAATAATGTAAAGAAACATCTGATTCTTCTCTACAGTCTGTGTCGTTAGCTATTTTATCAGTGCTTTGTTCCATGCAGATATTTCCCACTTCCTGTTGCTTCACATGCAAATATCTCAACATCTGTTCATCATTATTAGAGCCAATTATTTTTGCAATATACTAATAATGTTATCTTTCCAATAATGCCTTTATTTTTATTAAAAAAATGTCATGTCAGAGGCACTTTAAACCAAACAGAATCTGAATGAATAACAGGTTTACTCACTCACAGCTGGGGTCACAAAAATCTGGGAATTTTCAAATTTGGAAATTTTACACTGAGATTAATGGGAATTTATGGGAATAGATGGCAATAAACCTGGAATTTAAAATATTTATTGTTGGCCCGATGGCACAGTGGCTCAGTTAGTAGAGCTGTTGCCTCTCAGCAAGAAGGTTGCCAGGTCGAATCTCGATCCAGGGAACCTTTCTAGGTTGAGTTTCTCTCCCTGCATGTGTGGGTTTTCTTCGGGTACTCCCACAGACCAGAAACATGAATGTTAGGCTAATTGGTAACTTTAAATTGACCCTAGGTGTGAGTGAGAGAGTGAATGGTTGTCTGTCCGCAGCCCTGCATGTTTTACTTTTTCCCTCCTCTAACACACCTGATTCTGTCAGTGAATTTCCTCTTCCAAGTTCTGCAGAAGCCTGATAATCATCTGTTCGTTCAAATCAGGTGTGTTGGAGCAGAGAAACAAGTGAAACATGCAGGGCTGCGGACCTCCAGGACCAGAATTGATGATCCCTGCCCTAAATGATCAACTGTATCACACATATATGGGCAGAGTAGTAAATAGTTTTGTTGTTAAATGCAATTTACTAACATGAAAACTATTTGGGCTTTTGTATAAATATAATAATTATTGTAAATCTGGCAACACTAATAGGATCCAGAAGAAGTTAAATCATGAGCGACCTGCATTCAACTATGATTTTGTGGGCTTACAGTGTTTATGTTTGCTGAGGTTGTTTTAGAATAATAAATTAATCACTCTATTAGCTTCCTTCAAGAGTAAGTAGTAGAAACAGTTTTGTAGCAACATTGCTTTATGACGCTTTCCTTTAAACATCCCTGTTAATAGCTCATGTTGGGTATTTTTATTAGATTTTGCTATTATCTTAATTATTATTATTATTTTAGCAGAGGTTAGAGGAGGCCGGCTTGTTATCAGGATAAAAATAATTTGTGTGGAAAGGTGACCAACATCTGTTCCCACCTTTATGTGCTTTACTGTGAGCCTTTGAGCAAAACCTGCTCCAGAGCAACACTCTGCTCCACACATAAAAAACTATTCCCAAATCTTTTTGCTGCTTAAATAATACTGTCTTATTAAAAACGTTCAGGCCCTCACTAGTCCAGCAGATGGACTTCCAGAGTTAATATTAATAGTTGAGGTCAGTGGTGTTTGCTGTGGGTCACAGAGAGTTTAAAGGTTGTAAATTGGCTATAATTTATAGTTATTTTCATCAGTAGCTCTTTCTGTTGTCTCTTTCTGCCTCTTTCCCTCAGCGTCTTCGTGTGCTCACTCACAATCATGCTTGGAATCACAGAGGGTGTATTTCACGAGTTGTTTTTAAGATTTGTTGCTGGGTAACAGCAACTCCTCCGGTCGTGCTTAGGTGAGCTTTGAATAGACATAAATTTACGGCACGCGGTTTCCCAGCTGCCAGAATGATTACGGTGCCATTTATCGCCGTGTGGGCTTCCACAGAGTCACGAGGAGAGCTTAGCACGCCGTTTCTTTTTTTTCCCCCTCATCATCTTCATTTCCTTCTCCTTTCTATTTTAAACATCCTAACAAGCACATCGTCCACAAAGTCTGAAAAAAAGATTTAAGAAAAGTCTAGAAATATATCATCTCTACGCTCCGATGAACACATTTCTCAGCTCAACTTTTAGGAGCCAAAAGTTTTAACATTTATTGAACACATTCTTTTTCCTGACACTTACAAAAGCTGTCAGACGCATTGTTTTGTCTGCTTTTTTTTTCTAATTGTTGTTAAAATTATGTAGCTTTTTCTTGCTTGAAAGCTCAGTGACAAGACAAATTCTAACGAAGCCCTCTAAATCGAGGGAAAGATTAGCATTTATCGATTTGACACTTGTCTTTGATCAGAGCGTGGAAACACACGAATGGAAATTCAGGAAGTAGCGTCTCATCAGAGTGGCGGCTAATCTATAAAGAAAAAGTCTGTCCATCTGTGAGAAGTGGAGATAAGGATTAAAATGTTTGTGTTGTGGTCAGAGTGGCTTCCATTTGCATCTTCTCTGCTAAGCCTAAATGATTTATCGAGGATTTCAAAGACTTCCTGCTGCAGCCAACAACTTTGAGGTAAAAGTTTTTGCCGAAACTCATTCTGGAAACTGCGTGCGACCTGCTCTTTGTTGTGACAGAGCTGGGAACTGGAAGAAATATTGTGCTCATGAGCAGTCCATACATCTCTCTGTTCGTCATGGAGCCCATTAAGAGCACAGCTCAGCTCCTGCACTCCATAAATTACTTTCTTCACTGAGGGACGTGCTGTGTTTGCACCATGGACAGCATGTTGGGTTTGTCTTCCCCCTCTGGACCTCTGTCACGTTTGACTGATTACATGTCCACACAAATGAACTAATGCTCAGGTTTACCTACACATTATTTATCACCACATATGTGGCTTTGGGTTGGCTCACATATGAAGCTCACCGCGTACAGACTGTATGCATACAAATACTGATCATGGGGGGAAAAAAGTTTTGAAGGATGAACAGAGTTAGAAGTAAAGGTTGTGGAGAAGTCTCCACTTTAAAGTTGACACCTAATACTGAAGAAAAACCTTTTTGTGTTTTACTATAAAAGTCTTATTTTAGTCCCTTGCTCTGTTTTTAATTGTTTGACTGTTTTGATCTATTCTAAGTCAGAAAGTAATGCGTATGTGCACCATTCACAGCAGCTTTACAAACAATAGAGACACTAACACAGACAGTTATTAGGTAAAATACATAAATTCATAAAGACTGTGATGAGTAAAAACAGACCTAACACCAGTGATTAGTTGATTAATTAGTTGAGCAGAAACACATGCTGTGTTTGATTAGTATAGCGCTATGGTTGCCCTGAAAAGGCCAGTTGTAATTAAAGTCAGTGTTTCGTGTTTCATTTCGACTCTCACTGCTACAGCTGATCTCGGCTAAGAAACAATAACTGAGCTCTGCCTGCTATTTCATGCACAGAAACAACGTTTTAACACATCTTATAAGCACCGAAAAGTGCAACGTGTTCGACTGACTAAATGTGAAATCAATAATACAGAAACATTATGAAATTAACACTAAGAGAGTTTTACTCACTGTTGCTGAGTTGTGGTGAGTAGCTGAATTCTGAACTCTCTCACTTTCCTGACAGGGAATTCCCACTGGATGGTTCCAGCTTCACTTATTGACCAATAGAACTGGGCCGCAGCAAAAGTAGCCAGCAAGAACAGTAAAATGTGGATTTTACACGGCGAATTACACCAGCTATCAATTACTTTTGAACCCAGTGCACCTCCACTTAGTGGTGGGATGCCATCAATTTACATGTCAAAGGATCAACATGCATTATGGGGGATGTAGTTTGTGGTCAATGCTGACTTTAAAGCAGAATACGCTTATTTTTGATACATATTTGAACCTCTGGAGGGCCACTTAAAATGCTGTGGGAGGCCGCATTTGGCCCACAGACCTTGAGTTTGACACGTCATCCAGAGGTTTAATGACTGGGATGTTAATGATACTGTAAATTGAGCTGGTTTTATTAGTAACAAATATATTAACTACAGTCAGTAGAATGTAGCGTACTTCCTTTATCTCTCATTGAGTTAATGTAGGCATAATATCAAATGACAGGTAGAGATAAAAAGATTAAACCACCTAAATTTATTTAATTTTTTAAAAAAAAATTCTTTAGGTTTTTGTCAGATTTTTTTAATCAATTTTCCATAGATTTTTTTTAGAGGAAAAGATAAATAAATTAGTGAAAACTCCAGATCTCTGCCCAGTTTATCAAACATGATTGTCTTTGAACTGTAAAAAGGAAGTTGTAATAAGACAACTCAAATCCCAGTATTGTCATTTTGTCACACACTCAAAAAACAGATTGTTGGATTTACTTAACTCGGTTATGTCAAGTGGTTCCACTAAATGAACTGAGTTGAGTAAATCTAAAGCACCTTGCACAATTACATTGAAATAAATAGTAAAAGTTACGTTGGACTTACTCAACACAGTTAACTGGAACCACTTGACATAACCGAGTTAAGTAAATCCAACAATCTGTTTTTTGTGTGCAGGCTAAACTCAGCAACATTTTGTCTTTTTTTTTTCTTTCTAAGACACTCGAGTGTTTCAGTAAAATTAAAACGCAAATCCTAGAAATACATCCTCCAGTACAACACAGTGTTTCTCCAGTTTTTCTTGTTTTTGTGCTCTGAAGATGGTTTCTTTTTATTAGTTCCAGTTTGGCTTCTTTGGTTTCAGAAGGAAGTAGGCGAGCGTCGCCTTCTGAGACTTTTCCTTGCCAGTTTCCACGGAGAGAGGTGATCTAATACGCTACATTAGCTTATCACAGAAGCCAGCCGAGGCAACGCGCAGACTTCACATCCACTCTACATGCTATCTCCTTTTGACAGACTCATACAATCCATGCCTTCTTTTTTCCACAGTAAAATGCCTTATCTGTCATTCTCTATATTCCTCACACACTGATGCAACCACAAGTGCAGAGCTCCTGGGTGACACCAACATTTAGAAGGTGAGGGGTCAATAACGAGGGGATAGAGGCATGACTACTTTGGTGCAGAGCTTCATTCATTATTCAGACGGGCTTGTCAGGGAGAGAACATTTTTCAGGAAGATGCAGAGTGTGTGAGGGTTAATAGTCATCAGCAGAGTGCAGTCAAACTTGAGAGTTAGACATGAGAATTTGAAACCACTGTGTGCTTCCTCGTGTGCTGATCTCCCCGGCCATGCCAAGGATTTCATTGCTCAGGAAGCCGACTGTGATTGAAAAGGTCAGTTTTTGTCCACACGACTGGATAATGGATTGAGATCACTGATGACAGCAGATGGACTTTCTGTAGATGCAGTTCATCTCCAAGCTTTCCGAGTCTTTGTTTATGTTTTTTTCTACATGACACAAGTGCTACAAGTGGTTTTTCCATATGAGTTGGCAACAGCCGAACATAAAGTTAGCTCGTGAATTTTTAAACACCTACCTTGTGTGCATCCCATATCCAGGCAATTAGCAATCAGACAAATAGAGGAAACACAATCCACTGACATTCATAAAGTTCAGAACTTTGGCACTTTGTTTGGTAACTTCTTTATTTGTTTTGTTTTTTCTTGAAACATTACTGAGGAGGAGGCTGAGAGGCGATTGAGTATTTTCAGTCTCTGCCCCTAAACTGTGGAATGAGCTGCCTTCACACATCAGCCGGCCGACTCACTTCCTGGATTTTTTTTGTTGTTGTTGTTTTTATGCTTTCATTGGCTCATTTGACTTGTTTTTATGTTTACTTTTATGTGTTTTTATCAGTGTACAGCACTCTGACCAGTAGTGCTGTTTTTAAAGTGCTTTATTAATAAAGTTATATTGTATTAATTAGGGATGCACCGATATGAAAATTTCAGCCGATATCGATATCCGATATAATTATTGCTGTTATGGCCGAT
>JAUBOC010000138.1:13021100-13036413 GCA_032275365.1 Anablepsoides cearensis | reverse complement strand
GGGGGGCATAAGGAGGGGCATGGCCATTTTCAGGAGGGTCTTGAGACCCCCCATGCCCCCCCCTGGAGCCGCCCCTGCGCATCACATAAGCTTATATGTGAACGAGCGTCTCCTGTTTCAAGTGGTGTCCGCTGTAAGCAGCACAGGTAACTCTCTCCACTCAGAGCCGACACCCAATCGTGTCACAGTATACCAGCGACATCTGCTCTTCACGGTAAATGATGACCCGGGTGGACCGCTGCACCGCAGAGAGGTCAGCGGAGGCAGGAAATTAGTGAATGCTAATCAGCTGTTAGCAGACACCAGTGTGTGGTTTCTGTTGGTTTTCAGCTTTGAGCCTCAGGTCATGGAGGTGGTGGAGAAATGCAGCATAAAGAGAGTTCAAAATGGATACAAAATGTTTGGTTTGTTTTTGTTTGGTCTAAGCTGGAAAGTTGAATCCCCACACTAAAGCCTTGTTAAGCTCCAACAATGAAACCGTATGTTGTGTCTAAATTCAGAGGCTGCATCCTTCAAAGACCAAATCTGAAATTCGATTATGTCACAGTGATGTGCTGGAAGCTGTTCAAATTCAAAGACTCCTCTGATTGCGACCCACAGATGTGTCGTCCTCTTCCCCCGGTTTGAGAGACAGAGCCAGTGTATCTGTCTCAGCCCAAGATGAACTGCGATTTGACTAGGAAATGTTTGTTCCTGTTATGGCAAACAAAGCAAGAGACAAAAGTACAGATTTAAATCAAAATCTGGCAGTACAAATACTCAAAGTGGTTGTGTTCTTAGTCTTTTGTCATTTGCATCAACATGTTTTTAAATATTCATGATAAATGAGCTCATATGGTCTCTTAGTTCTTTATGTATTGCTGTTAAGCTAATGTTGTTAATTTATAATATTACTTTTTGGTTAGCACTATCATGGTTGGTAGGCGACAGAACACACACCAGGGTAAGGGCGGGATTAAAGCTGAAGAGTAGAACGTTCAAATTGACAAAAGACCCAGCCCACATAGACCGGGTAGGCGGGTCCTTCGATGGACGCAGCCCCTCAATTTGGACACAACCACTGAATGAACTGAACTGTTATGACAGGAAATAGCCAATTTCATAACAATTCATATCAGTCACCGCATTGTATGTTGTTAAGTTTTAAACAAAGATCTGTTAGCGCTCAAAGCATGTGTTGGGGATGACCCTCAGCTACTACCACACCACATTTCAGCTCAGTATCTGTAAAACCTACTGAGTTACAGCCGTACTGTCAGTTAGCTGTGGCAGGTCAACTTCAAAGGTTATCAGTTGTGGACGTATGTTCAAAGATTACTGAGAGTTTCTGTGAAACATATTCAGTTATTCTCTCTCACTCTCTCACTTTACTGTATCAATCAAAACCTGAAAACCGATTTAGGACAATACTTAGCATTTATTTTTTTCACATTCAAAGAAAGTCTGAGATTTCTTGTTGTTAGAGCAGAGGAGCCCAAAGTGGGGCCCGCGGGCCAAATTTGGCCCACCATGCCATTTGATTTGGCCCACCTGCAGATGACATAGTTACTAGGTTGTAACCTGTGGTCCTATATAGAAAAAGTATTTCCATCTAGTCATTTAATCCATTGGCCCAATGACTACATAAGAGGTTGTAGTACAGATAGTTTTCACTCATGGTTCTGACTTTATCTTTGATATATTAAGATTAAAATTGAAACGTGAAATACGAGTAACAGGTGATATTTAGATTAGATTTACCCCACATGTAGATTTGCACACTTTAAGGCCAGAAAAAATCATATTTGATCAATTTATAAAATTTCCCATGAGCCTTTGCTACTTGAACATATGGCAGACTTTCTCCAAGTGCACAGACTAAAACAAAAGCAGGCCACCACACTGGCTGCAAGCTTAATTGTTGCGAAATAAAGAACTTTACTAAAATAGTATTTGTATTTTATGTTTTATATTACTGCATTTGGCCCACAGCCCCAGATAAGATTCTCATTTTGGCCCTCTTGGGGAAAATGTTTGGGCACCCCTGTGTTAGAGGGTATATTTTTATTATAGACTAAATCCAAATGATAAAGATGAGTTGAGTACTTGGTGTGTTTTGGTAAATGTTACAGTCTTTTACCACTGGAGGAAATATTTAGAACATCAGACTAACTATAGCTCAAAGTCAGGGCACTAATCAGCCCCCTTATTAGTTTGTCTTTATATTGTTTTTCTTCAGGACGGCCTTCTTTCCTCTTGATTACCTTTTCTAAACTTGACCTAAATTGACTTGACAGACGTTTTAATTACAGCGGATCCTTTCCCGACTGTTACTTACCTTCTTGTGTAATCGTTGTCACCACAACCTTAATAAAAGATTTAAAAACTGCGCTATGCTGCTGCCAAATGATTCTTTTCTTTTTTTTTTTCCTTCTCAGAATTGGTAGTGATTCAGCGCGATAATTTCTTATTTGCCTGCCAACACTGCTGCCACTTTCAGAGTGAGCAAAGACCATAGCAACAAGAGGCAGCTGGAGCTTCAGTCTGTGCAAAATAAATAATGGAGAACAAAGACAGATTTGGAGTTTGCGTCGTTCTCAGCTGAGCGGGATGCGTTTTGGGTGCTGTGAGCCACGGGTCTCGCTGACGAGCTGCCCATTAAAATTAAAAAAACAATCTTCGCTGTCCATCAGGAGGGAGCATCTGATTGGAGATGACTTGTTCTGTTAGTGGAGTTTTTCTGCCTGAGGCTCACTGAGGGTCACTGCAGCAGGTCCTCCCAGCAGTTAGGAGAATCTGAATGAATCTCGGCTCTCAGGTTCAACAAAAGTTCAGCTCATCTGACACAGTTCTGGTGAAACTCCAACAAGTTCGATCCCCTCAGCGTAGAGTTTACAGCTCAGCTACCCTAACAAAATACTAAAAACCGTCAAGCAACTGCTGGTCAGATTTAAGGTTTTGACAGTTCTGCACAAGAGAGAACTGGTCAAATTGTTATTTCTCATGTGTTTCAACAGTAAAGTTTAAATCTCGGGTCTTGAGAGAAAAACTATTTTCTCTTACTTACTTTTACTTTACTTTACTCTATTTACTTTACTTTATTTTGTTTTGTTGTTTACTTTATTTTACTTTTAGTTACTTTTAAAGCTGCACAACTATGTCAAATAAAACTAAAGTCCTAGCATTGAAAGAACTCACATTACCTGCCACCTTTCATTCAGGATTTTAGAGATTTAGATTGAGGGATGATGGCGTTGAAGCTATTTTCATCAAATCTTTAAAACGCTGGTTGTGTGACTCTCAGCTACTACCACAGTAAGTTTTATTCCAAAATCTGTGAAAGTGACTGAATTATAGTCATTTTTGTGTTGGCTTATGTGGCTTAGCTGTGGTGGCCATCTTGAATTGGGTCGACAGCAAAATGTCAATCATCTGTAAAATTTATTTATTTGCTGTTATTTAACCAGGCAAGTCCTATAGAGATCTCAGATCCTGGGCCTGAAGGCAACCTTTCATACATGTTCTTAGTGGTGGGGGAAACTGGAAGAAGAACATGCAAACTCCGCACAGAATGACCCCAGGTCCGAACCTGGGATCAAACGCAGGACCTTCTTACTGTGAGGCGTTGGTGCTAACCACTGAGCTGTCGTGCCATAAAAGAATGTCCAATAATTTTTACATGATAGTTAAGTGGTTCATGAGACAAACAAACAAACACAAGCAAAAAATCCTCCCACTTCACATTTCAGGGGCCAGGTGAAAAGAGAGCAGGCTTTTTAGGTTTTGACAACCAGCATATCAGTATTTTAGGAGTTTTTTGTTTCACAGAAAATTGAGGATTTAGTCGTGAATAAATTCTGGATTTACCCGGCAGCTAAAAATAGGACTCAATTTCCACCGATCATAAAAAGCACCCTTCATATTGTTTCATATATGACACACATCATCACCAACAGGATTTTTTTTCCCCTGACATCTCTAAAACCTTTCCTAGCAGGCTGCTGCCGTCTGTTTCTCCTCATAACACATCTGCTCCAGATGTTCCAGGCGAAAGGGCAGATGTTTCATCGAGGAGACTGGCGGAGCGATAAAGCTGGTACTGATTTTTTTTTTCCATCATCCACAGGGGAACTCTTACAATTCACATTTCCACCTCTGTCCTGGTTTTTCACAATGTCACCCTTTTCCTCTGTCATAAAAAAAAACTTTCCCACCAGCAGGTGAAGGTGCCTTCAAAGACTCCTGCCTGCAACATTTCACACGTTACAGAAAGATGTTAATACAAAGAATGTAATTCTATAGGGCAGGTTAGATATTAAAAGAATATTTCTGGGCTGAACACAGACTGCCATCGGCATCCACTCACCTGATGCCTTGTGCCTTTGTGGTTCATCATTTTAGCACCACCTTCACACTTTTGAAAGGACACGTCCTGTGAGAACCCAGAAGCTCAGCAATCCATCTCCCTGTCTTCTGCTCGGCCCGCAGTACCAGAAAGGCTCGGGCTTCCTGGTTATTTATTTTTTTATTTATTTTTTTTGGGGGGGAGAGACAGAAATGATTGGCAAGCAAGGTGAGATGAAACAGGCTGAGAGCAGGACACAGCTGTTCGAGACACAAGGTTGTTTTGTTTTGTCAGTTTGTGAGGTATTTGTCTCCATCTGTCTGGTTCAGAAACAGAAAGGTTAGAAAACTACTTTTTTAGCTTTCTAAAATTATTAACAGTAGCTTATCAGCTGAACAAAATCTGGTCTAAAACAAACAAGTAAAAAAAAGGTGGTGTAATTCAGATCTAGTCTTATGCAACATTTCATGCTCAAACAGTGAGTATTTATACAACAAATAAAAACTACAAATAAAATAGCTGAGAGTATCTTGTGAGATGAAATAAAGTTACTCATGTGGAACTTTCCAAGAAGCTGATGTAAGTCTGGGAGCTGGAACAGGCTTCTGTTGTTTTTCCCCAGTGAGACAAAGACTCTCCCTTTTGTTTACTGGAAATGTAATTTCATCTGGCTTTTCCACTGAGGCCTCTAATGGAAAATAAAAACGAATGACCCAGCATCCTGCAGAGGGAGTCTCCTCAGAAGGAAACGCGGGCCCAGAAATTATTTATTGTTGAGCTTTTAAAAAGCAGCGCCATAAAAACAACATCCCAACAACATAAAATAAAACAAATTAGAGAATTATTTTCTGCCAGAATGTGCTAAATGACCTTTCTAAAGTTTGCTGAAGAAGCTGAAGCTGAGCTGTTAAAGCCCAAAGAAGCAGAACGCCAGCACCTACTAAAAGATACAAGAAGCCATAAAGCTGGCATTGAGCTACGTGTAGCAAAAGGCTAGCTAGAAGCTAAAAGTGGCAATATGTTAAACTTTAAAAGTAGCAAAAGGCAAGCTAAAAGTAGCAAACAGATGGCTAAAAGCTAAAAATAACAAAAGGCAACTGAAAGCTAAAAGGTTTTAAAGACTAGCTGAAAACATCAAAAAAGCAAGCTAGAAGCTAAAAGTAACTAAATGTTAACTAAACTATAAAAGTAGCAAAAGGCAAGCTAAAAGTAGCAAAAAAATATGTCTAAAAGCTAAAAAAAAACTAAAACAAAGGCAACTGAAAGCTTAAGTTTTAGAGAAAGTTTGTGAAATTTTATTTAAAAGAAGTTAAAGGTAACAAAAAGCTAAAAGTAGCATAAAAAAATCAAAAACCTCAAACTTGCTGAAGCAGTTTTAAGAACAGTGTTTTTGAAGAAATATAGGTGATCTCAGTGTGTTTGTGTGTGTATATATATACACGTGTGTTTATAACACAAAGCATTCAGAAGTAATTAGGTTACATCAAATTTACTAAACTTAAAAAAAAACAGTAAAACAAGTGTGAATGCTGAGTCAGCGTTCAACATAGTGAGTCATTGTGTGACATAATGCTTTTAACGGTTCAGCTCCTGTGGTGAAAAGAGCAAATCCAGTCATGATATCAGAGGATGAGAGTGACCCGTTTCTCACAGCACGATGCAAAGAAAACCCCAGGAGGGTGTTATTCCAACATTATTTATCTTATGAGTAAAACCTCACCTCGTGCTTTGTCGTCTTCTCTCAAACCCTGATCATGACTCACCCAGCCTCAGTCTTTCCTCTGACTGATCCTATTCTGCTCCAGGTAGAAACTTTTATGTTGGATCAGCTTTTGTAGCGTTTTACTGAAACTAAACTGCATTAAGAACCAGACTCAATGAAAACGCATCCATTTCCTATTACATTGTAGACTCCTTTAAAACTAGAACAGTTCCTTTAAATAATGCAGTAGATAAGATATTTTGCTAACAGACACACAGGCAACATGTCACCTACCTGTGTTGGTTATAATAAATGAACCAGATGGACTGAAATAAATGAGTCTTATTCTGATGAACCTTTCTGTTGGTGAAACTGGTTCAGGATTCGGGGGTGTTTAGTTTCCAGCTCCTGCAGCATGAGCACGACTTGGCTGCTCACCACAGAATTATGAAATCCTGATGAGACGCTGCGTCTCTGAGGAACCTTCCTGGCCATCTGCAGCTTGCTCACACACACACGCGCACGCGTAGCTCGGCTAACCTTGTGTGGGTGAAGGCTGTGTGTGAAAACTGGGCTAACCCTCTGCAGGCTCTGCGGTCCCTCGTGGTCCAGGAGGGATCCACTCACCCTCTGCAGGACAGGATGGTCCTGCTGCACTTCAGCAACTTATTAAATATTCAGCCTCCTGTTTCTCTGTGGAAGAGATGCCTGCAGCTAATTACTGAGGCGGGACTGAATATGTATTATCATGTGTGTGTGTTTGTAGGGCTTGGGAAGCAGCATTCTGGAACAGTTTTTTGGAAACCGGTAACGATACAGGCAGTCTTGGTGATTAATGTCATTGGGAGACGATGCAGAAATGCAACAATAATCACTGAAGGCAGAGTGATAATGTTCTGGCCTGTTTTTTTTGTTTTTTTTTTGTATGTTAGCAAAATATCTCATGAAACACTCCACAGATTTAATATAACTTTCAGAAAGTAATCATTTGGTTGATGCCTACAACGATTAACTTCTGGAGTCAGTTTGATTCAAGTGGGCTGCCACAATAAAGCAACCTTAGAAAACACAAAAATAGCTTTAAGTTAGTCAACTTTACATATAATAAGCTAACATTTTGTGTGGTAGCAGCCGGGACTGATCCCAAACATATACTCTGAGTACAAACTAATCGCACAAGATCTGTGTTTAAAACTTAAGCTTTACCTACTGAAGTAATTTCTGTCGGTTAGCAAAATATCTCATGAACGAACGGACGGATTTTAATAAAATGCTCAGGATATCATCATTAGATGCACTTCTATGCCTGATTAACTTTAAGAGTCAACCAGATTCAAGGTGGTCGCCACAGCTAATCAATCTTCAACAACACAAATGACAAATAATAAGCTAAACATTGATGTGGCTGAGTCTGTTACAGCACTTTCTGGGTTCATCCCATTGCATGACATTATTTTAAGTGTTTGACCGAATCGGTGATAATTCTTTCATTTCAAACTCTGACATGAAAGATGGTGGGTGAAATGCATTCCTTCAAGAAATGATGACCCTTTAATTTATATAAAATCCGTCTTTATTACAATAAATTCACATTTCAGCTTCTTTAGAAACAACCCAAGACTCTGCAGTGCTCCATATCCCAAGAAAAATAAAATTACTTTACCTAACAAGAATGTCACTGGTTTATGCTGAAAGCACAGTTTGGTATTTCTTTATTCTGTCTGTGTCTCAGTGCAGGATGTCCTCAGCAGACTTTGCTTCCTGCCTGAGTATCTTTAGAGAGATCACTTCCCCATAATCTCCTCACTGGCTGACCCAGTTAGCTCACTGTCAGTGAAAAGGTTACGGAGGGTGAGAATTTGATGGAGGTTCGGGGTTGACAGTGCATCAGGTGTTAGTTACACAACACACCTCGGCTGGGTTCCTGTCTGTTGTGCTGGGCATGATTCATTAACTGTACTCCAGTCTGGACAGAGTGGCTGAGGCAGATAAGCCTTGATCTGATGAGTGTATTTTCCACCGGGTCCCACAGCTTACAGCTGCAGCTCAAACATGCACATACTGTTTCCTTCTGATAAACCAACGCACCTCTAATTAGTCAAAAAGCTATTGACAGTAGTGACAGCGATTGTTTTATCTTTTATCGTCATCACTAAATCAGTCCACTTAAAGTGGTTCTCAAGCTCCAAGTGCTGTTCAGAAACAAAACTTTAAACATGAAAAGGTTGGAAAAAATGTATATCTAAAAAGAAAAAGTTGAGAACAATACACAGGGAAATAAAAATATGAAATAAAAATAAAGATTTGTGGGCCTGCCTGTGACTCTCAGCTACAACCACACAAAATTTTAGCCCAACCCAATTTCCTGAGTAAAGGTAACGTGTTGGCTAGCTAGCTGTGGCCTTCGTCTTGAGTTAGGTTGACTACAGGGTAATCAGTAGATATACATACAGCAGTTGTTTTCTTCAGGAGGTATTTTGCTAACGCACCAACAGTTAATGCCAAAGTTTTAGGCAAAGATGCAACACGTAGACCAGGGGTGTCAAACTCATTTTCACCAAGCGCCACATGAGCGTCATGGTGGTTTCATGTTTAACTTTGACTAAACAGTGTTTTGACTAAACAGTGTTTTAACACGTCCTCTTTTAAACACTGATAAAAACCAAGACTACGACTGACTAAATCTGAAATAAATACATAAATAATATTAAAAGTAAAACTAATAGAGTTTTACTCACAGATGAGTTTCTCGTGGGCAGCTACCATCTTGAATTCTGAACTCTCCCACTTTCTGACAGGGAATTCCCAGATGCATGCATTATGTGAGATGTAGTTTATGGTCGATGCTGACTTTAAAGCAGCTCATTTTGAGACATTAATATTGTGCTATCCAACTAAATTGCTCAGATACTTAAAGCCACCAGCTCAGGGGCAAGATAATTATTACCTTTCACCTTTTAAATGTATTTTGTTGCATAAAATTTAAAGTTTACTATTGATATAAAAAACAGTTTTCATACTAAGTAAAAAAATGCCTTGAGTTTGACACATGAGTATGTGTTGTGATTCCCAGCTACTAAAACAGATATTCTGCTAATACACTGCAAAAAATGTCAGTCTAACTAAGTTTTAAAATCTTATATCCAGCCAAAAAATCTTTTTGATCTTGTTTTACTAAACAAGAACGGATTGTGTCAGAATAATAATCTTGTTTTTAGATTATTTGTCTTGTTAGCCTAAAAATTTGACTCAAATTAAGTTCAATTTTCTGCCAGTGGAATAAGAAAAATTTACTTGGTAAGATTCTTGAAATAAGAAAAAAAAATTGTTAAATTAAGTATTTCACGAATCTTACCAAGTAAATTTTTCTTAGATTTTAAAACTTGGTTAGATGGACAGTTTTTGCAGTGTACAACAGATAAAAGAACACATACATTAACAGACAGAGGCAAAAACATGACTGTTGATTTGCAATTAGCAGAATTTATTCAAAAATAAAAATAATCTATACAAAGATGTTTCAACATTGGTCCTAAATGCAGAAACTTACACAAAGTGGAATTTGGTTGCATCAGAAGCTTTAGCTGAATATCATGTACATAACAGTGGAAACACATGAAATGTTTTTAGATATTTTTCAGTAGAAGCATTGAAAACTGAACAAGTCCCAACTGACTGAAGGTTTATTGACAATTACAAGTTAATTTTGGAAAAAAGGGGCACATAAGATTTTTTTCTTATCTGCCTCCTTTGATTTCATATGTGATTTTCTTTTTGTGTGTGTATAAAATTTTTATTTTTAAATGAAATGAATAAATGAATTAAGCTAAACTAAACATATTGAACATGAACAAACTAGTATTTTCAGTTCATGTCTTAGGATGTTATGAGCAGTGGCGCTAGGACCAAAATAGGTGTTCTCTTACTTATATTCTCTGTAGTTTGATGATTTTTAGTAACAAGAATTTGACCTCAGCAACTTATCTGAGCTTATATATGTTGTTTATGGAGATCCAAATCAGGTTACAGGCTCTACCTGTGAAGGTTCTGATAGTTTTCACATTTTGTTTGGCTTACGTGCTCTCACCTCTGAGCCATCTTTCTGCGAGTCTCTCCCCAGTTGTGTCTCATCATCCCCGCAGCAGTGTTTCCTTCCTCCTCTCTTTAAAGGCCAAGGTAGGTGTAGAAGGAGTCACCTGTCGACATTAATTAAAGCTTATGGAGGCTGACTGGTACCAGGGAATAATCCGACTCACCAGTCGCCGGGGACACAGCCTCCATAGTGACCTTGTGTTGGATTTCACAGCGAGCGCGGGACAGGAATAATAGGTGTGGCACAGCCCTGCAGCCCCTACTGTGTCCGGCCTTCTTAATCCCCAGCACTATGACCGGACCCCGTTGTACTCAGCAGATTAGATCATTAGCAGTCTGCTAACCTTTCCAAAGGTCTCCACTGGCCTGCATGTTGTGCTTTGTTCAACACGTAAAGTGTGAGAAAGAAAAAAGAATGCCTGCCTCTAACATCACAACATCCCTGGCCTCGTTTCTTCAGGAAGTTGAATAAGCTAAAATATAAAATCATGAGATAACATCTTCACTTGGTATTTCTGAAACACAGCAGAATGTCACAGATGAAGCCGCACCACTTTGTCATTTTGAAAGGCAGTTTCTCAGGAGGACTGACCTTTCTGACTTTGTTAAAGTGCTGTTGTACTTCACATTAATATGACTTTCATCATATAGTTCACGGGCGCTGCTAACTTTAGCCACGCTGGTGATTGTGGGACACCTTTAGCTACTTCCAAAAATGTAAACGGCAAGAAAGCTAAATGAGTCCTTTCATGACGCAAACTAATCTGTTTATGATGTTGATAAACTGCCAGGATGGACTGTAATTCTCCTGAGTCGGACTGAATAATTAGGTTTTGAATGTGAAAGAGAATGAAATGTGGTGCCAGCTACAACAAAAGTGATGAATTTTCACACAGAGACAAACCAGGTGGTTCCATATTTAATTACAATTTATATTCAGTGCATTATTTTAATATGTAAGGTCTTTTTTTGTTCAGTAAAAGCAACCATCACACACATCACTTTTTTCTGAATATATCCCACAGAAAACCAAGTTTGGCAGTTACTGGAAAATTATAACTATTAAATAGTCAATTATTATTGAGTTGATAATGTATTTCTTTTAGTTAAATCCAATTTATCAATAAATGTTGTGCAACTAATTTAATAAAATACAAACTTAACTGAGTATGTCCCCACTTTAGATGAAGTTCGATGTTAGTGAGAAAGTTGTGACTTTCCAAAGTTTCAACTCTTTGCTTTTAAACTATCAATTAAAAAAATGATAATGAGTGTCTCACTCCTTTCCAAGTGTATCAAGAGATATTTAAACATACGTACACTATAGGGGGGCTTATAGGGGGTGCTGTTTGTTTTTGAGTCCTTAAAGTACTAAAAGAAACAATTTTCCATTCAAAGAATTGTTGATCCAGTAATGAGAATTTTATTTGGAGCCTAGACTCGTGGTTTTGCTCACAGAATGAGTATAAAGCACAAATTTCTGACAATATATATGTCATCTGTTTTCCAGATCCTTGCGATCATCTCCATCCTGTTCATCGTGCTGTCCACCATCGCCTTGTCTCTGAACACCCTGCCTGAGCTGCAGGACACGGATGAGTTTGGTCAGCCCACAGACAACCCAAAGCTGGCACACGTGGAGGCTGTGTGCATCGCCTGGTTCACCATGGAGTACCTGCTCCGCTTTCTGTCCTCCCCTAACAAATGGAAGTTCTTCAAGGGTCCTCTGAACATCATCGACCTGTTGGCTATACTGCCCTACTACGTCACCATCTTCCTGACTGAGTCCAACAAGAGCGTGCTGCAGTTTCAGAACGTCCGACGCGTGGTGCAGATCTTCCGGATCATGAGGATTCTACGGATTCTGAAGCTGGCACGTCACTCCACGGGCCTTCAGTCTCTGGGCTTTACTCTTAGGAGGAGCTACAACGAGCTAGGCCTGCTAATCCTCTTCTTGGCGATGGGGATCATGATTTTCTCAAGTCTGGTTTTCTTTGCCGAGAAGGATGAAGAGGACACCAAGTTCAAGAGCATTCCCGCCTCCTTCTGGTGGGCCACCATAACAATGACTACTGTAGGTTATGGAGATATTTACCCCAAGACTCTGTTGGGAAAAATAGTTGGAGGTTTGTGCTGCATAGCAGGAGTACTGGTCATAGCCTTACCTATCCCCATCATTGTGAATAACTTCTCAGAGTTCTACAAAGAGCAAAAGAGGCAGGAGAAAGCCATCAAACGGCGAGAAGCTCTGGAGAGGGCTAAAAGAAACGGTAGCATCATCTCTATGAACATTAAAGATGCATTTGGTCGTGGTGTGGAGCTCATGGATGTGATGGTGGAAAAAACTGATGAAAAGAGGGAAAAGGTGCATGATAATCATGTGTCCCCAAATAGAGGGACCCCCAGAATCAAATCACCAGTCAACCCCAGCAGCCCCACCAAGACCATGGAGTCGAACTACCAGGAGAACTCTAAGCCCTCCAGCAGTCCTCAGCATCTCAGCGCAGAGAACCTTGAGGAGATGTACAACAAAATGACCAAGGCACAGTCACAACCTAACATCAATAGCAAGGAAAGGACATCACACTCCAAAACAGGCAGACAGAAAACTGAATTTGAGATGGGATGCATCCATAATGAAGCCTACTCGGGTACAGCAGAGGTGGTGACAGACATAAAGAGCATTTCCAGCATTGACAGCTTCATCAGCTGTGCCACAGACTTTCCAGAGAGCTCGCGCTTTTCCCAGAGCCCCGGCTACAACAAGCCAGGAAAGGTCAGCACCCACCCCAGCCTAGAACCCACTCTGGAAAACGAGCATGAAGGATCACACGGCGCCGCTACACCCAAGCTGAACCCGAACTCCGACCACACGCGTCTCAACAATCCACTCAAGAGCCGCCCGGCTAAGGTCAGAGGCGTTGAGGACTCGGGGAGAGGAGTTTGCTCTGACAGCTCGTCGCTTCAGAGCCCTGCGACGTCCATGTACACCACGGCCAGCAGCAGGACTCCTAGCAAGAGCCCAGAGAATTTACTGCCCAACATCTTTACGTTCCACGACTCGTCCATCAATAAGTTCATCGACGCCGACACGGACGAGGAGGAGCACCTGCACGACGGTTCAGGAACCAACGCAACTCAAAGACTCTTGGAAAAAGCCAGCCCCAAGTACGGCCACCTCTCGAGCTTTCAGCAGGGTCCCAACCACATGGGAGGCCTCTCGAAGAAGCTGGGGAACAACGCGCTGCCGTCAGAGGGGCGGGGGAACCACGTGTCCCAGGAGCTGCAGCCACTTCAGGGAGACGCAAGTCAGTCCAACAATTAACGATATGAACGTGGAACGAATCGTAACGGAGCGGAGAAGAGACGAATATTCCCAAGTTCTACAAAAAACAAAGAAGAACTGCAGGAATGTTTGAAGATCCAATACAAACACTAAATTTGTGGAACTATAGGAAAGACTTGTGGTCTGCTGTCAAACTCTCCCGACTAAATTGATCAAAGTGTGCTCTCAAAATGAAATAAAAGGAGCGCTGTCTGAGAACGTTTTTTACAATTCATACTCTTTTAGTCCAGATTGTAATCTAATTATTAGACTCTAGCTGTAGGAGTTGAGTACATCCTTTTTATAAGCAAGAACCTCCTTTTCTGACAGCCCTGGATACCACTTTAAAGCCACGGCAGCAAAGGCTGTCAAATCAGTAGTGAAGCGTAAAGGGCATTGAAACGAGGCACATTAAGGAGAGATATCTTACACTGCAGTATGAAAGAGAAACACACTTCATTCTCAGCATTGTATGGGTACATACAGTGTATATTACAAAGAGAATGTGTGTAGTTCGCTTCCTGTACCTTCCTTCTTCGAAACTGGCCTTAGTTCATGTTGTCCCGCGTTTTCTGTTTTTATGAGAAAAAGCCTGAGGCCGACAGATGTGTATGTGTGTGCAATAATTACCTTTCACATATAGTGTTATTTATTTTTATGTAGCAATAGTCCTCTCTCTTATCTTACGTCTGACCTTTAGCAGAATCAAGTGTTTTGCGTCTGTTTCAGTTCAGTAGCTTCAGGTTGACATTTTTACTGCACAGATTACACGAGAAGACACTGTGAGGTCGCATCAGTCATCTTCGCTCCTGCTCCCACGAGAGCGCACCTCAACGTGATCCTTGTTTAGTGTGAAACTGTGTTACTCCTTTTTTTAACCGTTTTGTCTGTTTCCGAATGTCCGTTTCAATATTTATCAAATCACAAAGTGATGTCTTCGAAAACTACTTTTTATTTAAGCGGTTGTAGCAGACGAAATGAATTTTGCATAAACATCATTACATCTGGACAGGCAGCAGTAAAAAAGAAAAATCCCTGTTTTTCCTGTTCAGATTGTAGGAGTGGGATTATTATATAACTGCAACATCTGCAACCAGGACACACACTAATTGTACAAAAAATAAAAAGCTATTTATATTTTTTAAGATATTTTCTAAAACAATGAACTCTTTAGACGAACATGTTGCGCTAAGGTCATAGTCGTGCACACTGTATGTGCTTTGTTACGTTAACGGAGTCGTATTTATTAGATAATATTCTACAGTAGATATATTTATATACTGTTTGCTACTGTCTCTCCCTCTGGACGCTTTGTCTTTTTGTGCAATGTGAAGAACCAAAGAATTGTTTGTTCTGATAACAGATGGTGGTACGTTCTGATGTTTCATCTCTTTTCTCGACCACAGAATCTGGTGTATTTCAGAGAGCTGTATCCGCTCATGTAGGAATACCCTGGTGTCTAAATAATACAGCTTTTGATGGAGGATCCAGGGTAGAAAAAAGAAGATGAAAACAAAAAAATAGAGGGAACACTGTACTTTATATTTGAGAATTTCAAATATTATCTCTTTTTTCCCCACTGGAAAGATGTTTAACCCCAGAAATCCAAAACATTAGGCTCTTAAAAAGTTCATTTCCTCCAAACTTGTAACAACTCAGGCAAACAACCAAGAGGTACAATATAGGTCACTTTACCAAATACAGCTGAGGTCAGAAGTTTGTATCCACTCATTACTGATGTATGATTATTTGGGGGATTTCAAATAAATCTTTAAAAGACCAAAAATACTTGGACATCTACAGGTGCTGGTCATAAAATTAGAATATCATGAAAAAGTAGATTTATTTCAGTAATTCCATTTAAAAAGTG
>JAUBOC010000138.1:12971471-12987627 GCA_032275365.1 Anablepsoides cearensis | reverse complement strand
TTTTAATAATCGATTTTTATCTATTTTATCGATTCGTTGTTGCAGCCCTACATGAGCACAGATATGTTTACTTGAAGGAAGAGGAATAAACCATTCATTGATCACAGATTCTATTGGCTGTCTTGTAATAAGATCTCACTAAATTGTAGCCACTGTTATGATGTAGCTTCATTTTTTTATACAGATGTTGAGTCCCTGAATTGTTCAGCTACCACTGTTGTTTGGCACCCCCACCACAGAAGCACCATTGCTTTTGGTAAGAACCCACAGCAGATTGATGATGAGATTCATACATTCACAGTTTAACACGCTCTTTTTGTTTCAGGCGACGAGCTGGGCAGAGTGACCGTTAAAGACTTTCTGGGAACTGAACCGGCCCGGGTGAAGATGGTCCACAGACGCAGAGTTAACAACCTCGCCTTCTCCACAAACAGGTAAATGTCAGAATCTCGATGTCTGAAACCGTCAAGACTTTGATTTTTATCTAGACCCATCTTTACAGTGTGAGATTCTAATAGAGCTGATGGTTTTATGTTGTATCTTATTTTAATTTTACTTATTTTTTAACATTTAGGTGTTTCTTTTAGGGATGCAAGTTATCGATTAATGAATTAATCTAAAGTTGATTGATCTTATCGATCCACTAACGATTAATTGATAAGTGGCCATTTACTTAAAAACTTTAGTTTTCTCTTTTATAAAGAGGGTCGTTCCTTAACACAAAGGGTTAATCTTTTATAATATGCTGACTTTAAAAAATGAAGCAGATCATTATATTTTAATAATTTATTTTGCCAGCTGTATTAAATACTGACTGAATTTTAAAAAGAATGTGGATTTCTCACATTAAATTGGATATTTTTATAAAATACAACAAAACAGAAATCCATTAGGCTGCTCAATGGTGGAAAAACAGATGAAAAGAATTACCGGTAAATATAATTTTTAGATTAAAAACTATTATTAATTTATTATTATAATTTGAATTTATTAAAATTTGGATTTTATGATTTTTCTCTGATTCTTTACTTTTTGCTGCCTTCTTGTTGGTTCTCTCTATGACTAAAAAAACAGATTTTTTTTTTTTCTTTTTTAACTCTGAGGAAAGTGGGTCTCTTGGTGTTCTCTGTGGATTAAACACCTCACTCTGTTTTCCAGAGCACAGAACTGATGCTTGGTTCTATTGGACCATTTAAGCATGGTTCTGGAGCAGGTCCCCCTTCCTCCCTCCCTCCCCGACTGAGTCAGACAAGTGCTGCTTGCTCTCTTTTTTTTTTCTTCGTCCTGTAGATTTTTTGCTGCTTGACAAATAACTTTGGGCCTTGTCCACCTGAAAAAATTTGGCGTATACTAGTTATCATAACTCCAGTTCTGCTTTCCCTGACAACACAATTTAAAAACTGATTTAAAGGTTGAAGTCTCTACTTTTGACTCAACTTGAAACAGAGTCTCAGAGAAGGCGTACCTTTCTGGTTAAAGCGATTTAAATGGACCATGTGATGCTCCGGCTGACATTATCAGTTAATTAATTGGAACTGATTTTTATCTAATAAACCATTATTCGACAAGTAATCATAAATCGATAAATTGTTTGCAACCCTAGTCTATTTGCTGTTGTTGAATTGTGAAGCACTTTGGTCAATTTCTGTTGTTTTTATGAGCCATATAAATAAACTGACGTTGACATATGTCTTGATAGTTTGTCTGTAAAGGCAAAGTTTTAACATTTTGATTCATTCCAGTGCTGCTTTACTGGCCTCGACTAGTGATGACTGCTCCCTCGCTGTTATGAACTCTGAGCTGCAAGAAATGTGAGTCTTCACACTCCAGACAAAAACACAAACTTCAGTCTTTAGAACAACAAAAAATAAACAAACTCTCTTTGTTTTTCCCTGCAGTCACAGAGATCGGCGGCACCGGGACTTCGTCAAAGATGTTTGCTGGCTTCACGACAGCTCCACCGCTTTCACAACCGTAGGCTGGGATCACCTTGTTCTTCATCACACCGTGACTCCAGCTGCTGGATCTTCTGGTTCCTCGTCTTAGACTTTATACGATCACCTTTGAAAAAGTAACTTAACTTCTTTGCCTCATGTTAATGTGAGGTGTCCATGTATTTTTGGGTTAAAATTTAACAGGTGAAAATAACTGAATCATCTGACTCACTTCAGATCTGTGCACACAGATTTCAACTCTTCCACCGTAGTGTACAACATTTCCACGTGTGATAACATTTATTTGTATTACTTAATTTTTCATTAAAGCTAACTTTAACATTGACACAGAAATTTTGCACTTCTTTACAGTCTGTGGGCTCTCATATCTTAATAACTGTAAGACAATATTCAGAATATAATTTGCCCTACAAAGGAGAACTGTAAATTATGTTTGAGTAATGTTACTGTGGATGGGATGTGATGGAGGTACACAGTACATGTGCTGCTCAAAAGTTAGAAGATTTTGTCGGTCAGTACAGAAAGTGAAACTCATATTAGAGTTTGGTGATCATTTTCATACCTCGGTATAACCTTTAGAAAATACCAGGATATACTGTATTGCTGGGGGTGGGTGTCTGTGGCGAGTTGAGTAATTAATAACGGATAAACGGCTGCGTTGGAAAAACTGTCACTCAGCAGCAACAGCAGCAGGAGTCAGGTCGAACAGATCAATATAAGTACAACTACGTCTTTTTTTTAGGGTTTTAGGGCTGTATAAAATCTGACTTACCATGGTCTTATCAAAGCTGCTGCATGCTTTTAGCAAGAGCTGTCTTTGTGCCGATAGTTTGTAGTCATTTCCTCGTCTTTCTGCAGTGAGGACAAGCACGTGGGGTTGAAAAAAAATCACTGCACGTTTAAATCCTAAAGGAGTCCCACTCTTTGTTTGACTTAAGAAACCCACGGTTAGTTGGTCCGTGAAGCTGTCTGTCATCACTGCAGCGAATCGTCGCATGAGAGCCAGCGAGTAATCTGTCAGGACATGTCTAACTGCACCAACTTTCGATCACAAGGGCATTTTCTACTTTATTTTTTTTTTTCTTCACTCGGATGCGCGGCAGACAGGTGTCTCTACTCCTCCTGTTAGTCTTTCTAATAAACTGAGGTGGGCAGAACATGCATCAGTATGTGTGTTTTTCATGGGGCATCTTCTGAATTCTGTGTCACCTTGTGGAAATTGGCGCTTCGCCTCACTTGACTCATACTGTCAAATTTTAATACTGCGATCAAACAATACTTTTATAGCGCCAAAACCTAACTCATTACATAAATTCATTACACACAGGGGGTCATATTTCAAGTCTTTATTTCTTGTTATTTTGATTATGGCTTAAAAATGAAATCTCCACAAAGCTTGTCAGCAGAAAGAAGCATGAAGTGCTCTGAAATGTCCTGCATTGACTGTGACTTTGATAAAACCCAGTGGATCAACAGCAGCAGATGACACAGCATCTGAAACCATCACCGATTAAAAACAATTTCAATGTGGTTTCTGTTCCTCTCCACTATTCCTCCAGACTCTGGGAGCTTGATTTACAAATGACTTCCACCTGAAACAAGGGTTTTGGACCTGCCACTGTTTGTTGGAGTTAATTAGGCCTTCACTCCTGCCCACACTGACAAAAGTGCCAAAAGCTGGCTATGAATTTTGTTTTTTCATTATTTATAAGCCACAATCATGAAAAGTACAAGAAAAAAAGCCTTAAAATGTTTCACTTTATGTGATGAATCTATGTAACATGAGTTTCACAAACGTGTTTTTTTCAACGGGATTGAAATTCTTTGAGCTGCTCCTGTGCCGAAGTGTCGATGGGGAAAGTTTGTTCCCATGAGTTTTTTATGTTAAAAGCTTTAGAGATCCACAGACAAACACTTTGTGAAGGATGGTTTAGTGCAGCAATAAATAAAAATACAGGACTTTGACACAGAGAACTGAGGTTCATGTCAGTCTGTGATTTAAAAAAAAAAAAACTTGCACAGTTTTAGGTGTCGCTCATTTGAAACCTGAAGTTGTACACACAATTTAAGTGCTTATTTCTGTTTTTATTACTGTAGTTCTTTGTAGCAACTCGTTGTGGAAAATTAAAGTTTAATTCTGACAAGATCGATGAGACAATGGCTAGTCCAAGCTGAAAGAAGACTAAAGGGTTAAAAAATATCACATCTGCTAACATTTTATAAACCTTTATGTTGCTCTTAATAATTTTTTTTATTATTATTTAGATATGTGCAAGTGCAAACTACAGCAACAACTAGCAATAAAATTTCAGTTAAATATTTCTGTCAACAATTTAAATGCAAAATTAACAGTGATGTAGAGGTTTGTAAAATATTGTTCACCTAAACTTATGCCAACAATCAGTTTCAGTCTTTCTTGGACCAGCTGTTAGCTCATGTATCAGGTCAGAATTAAAACTATGTATCTCCAAACTGAGGTCATTCAAAGAGCCATCTGCAACAGGTAGGATATTGTTTTATAACCTTTTCATAAACTTCATAAGACCCAAACTTGACATTTAGTATGAATCAGTGACATGCCAGCACATGTAGTGTCAGACTACCGTTTAAAACAGCATCTGTCAGGATAAAATGCCTCAAACAGGTTCAGCAACAAAAGAGGCGTATGCCCTCAACAAGTTTTAAATGCATAAAGAAAGATGGTGACTCTTGTCTTTCCTGATGCCAGTGAGAGGAAGCTCTCACTGGCAAACATCCCCCTTACTTTAAAAAAGAAATTCCTCCATCATCACTCACTGGGTCAGGCGACTCCAAACTGAAAAAAGAGGAGATCTTCGGCACTGCAGCACTATTTAAGGACTTAGTGTTTGCATAATTTAAGATACCTTTTTTGGTAAATGTGTCATTTAGTTCATACATTTATCTTTAACAGTTGTTACTGCATTTTTTAAATGTGATTGGTCTCTGATTTATCTGAGCCACAACTGAACTTATTTCAGCTGTGTTTGACACTAGCTGTCATTAATAAATCATGGCCAATGTAAACTGGCCTTCTTTACAATAAAATGTGTAGAAAACTCCCTAAATCTTGACTAGTATGGAGGATGAAACTGACTAAATTAAAAACAAATATATAAATGGACCAATAAATAAATAAATACACTTAAAATGCACCAATTAATTTATAAAATAACTATTTCATGTTTTATAATTTAATTGGCCTTCATGTTTATTTTACCTACTTTTTTTCTAACAATTTTATGTTGTAGCACATAAGTTAAATTTTACTGTTTTTATAAATCTAAATATTTTTTGTTTTTCCTTTTACTTGTATAATTTTAATGATGTCCGTTTCAATCCTCCATAGAGTGTTGTATTTTTCAGTAACTTTTCCTCTGACTTGAATTAGAACAGTCACTTGAAAGGGGTGAATATTTATGCAATCACTTATGTTACATGTTCTTTATTTAATTGGAATTACTTTAAAATTGATTTCACTTTGACATTGACATTAAAACATTTTTTTGTAAAGACCACCTATTTATATTTACCACAATTGATATATGACAATAAAAGTGTAAAACATCCACGGAGGTAAATACTTTTTATAGGTACTTGATTTTTCATGTATATTATGGGATATTTTTTGCCTTCAAAAATGTGGGTACTGTTGAAGTCGAGAGAGTATCAGGAATGTAAAATTCTTACAAAGAAAATTTAAAAGAAAGACCAAGATTCTCAATATATGCTTTATATTTTACACAAAAACAATTATTACTTCAGTACATATGTTGTAGATGAACATGTCAATAGGTGAATTCTGTTTATACTCATGCATAAATCTGTATTTATTTTATACAAACATGTTGATAATCTAACTACACTAATAAAAACTGTTCTGTAAATTATTACATAAACAAAAAAAAAACAATAAATATGCAAAACACCTGCACTTTCCTAAATTAATGTTTAGCTTTTTTTAGCTGACTTGTGTCAAGTACATGTAACAGTAAAAGAACCTTTTAGTTACGTGTTTAAATGCAGCATAAACAATTATATAGTACACAAGTGTAGTTTACCATCAATTAGAGAAGCCTGAAAACTACATAACATTTTCTCCTTCACTGGATTTACTTACATAAAGAACATTTGTCCATGTAGAGTGGAAACTGATTAAAGGTGCTTAAAAAGGCAACATTATGTACAGATTTACACACAAATATCTTAAAATTCTTACATTAGTGAAACTTAAAAAACTATAGGGAAAACGGACAGAAAAGCCATACCTGACGATGACCATACGATTTTCCAGATTTATTAGCTGTTTAAATAAAATCACCAAGCAGCGTACAAATTACTGCTGGTTTAAAATAATACAAGGTTTTTTATGCGTTACTGTGTTTCATAGATTTGTTTAATAGCAGCAAAAATTTTAGGATTCTCCTTTACTAACAAGAGTAATGGGCTTTTCGGCTCCAGGCCGAACGTTGAATGTCATCCCATACTGGTGTCTGGAATGTGCCCCACCACTGGGAAGAAGAACACATTTAGAGTAAATGTACTGATAACACACCAGGCTCATATTTACAAAAAGAAAAACCTGAGCACTTGTTTTCTCACCTGGTGGGAGGTTTCACTTGCGAGCTCTGCTGGGATTTCTTGACCAGTTTACCCTCCAGCTCCTTCATGTCCATAGATGTTGGTTTGGTTTTCGTGGGAGGAGGATTTTTGATCTGTGATTTGGCTTTTGGTATCACAGGGACCTTATTGTCTTCTTCAGATGCTGCGGTACCCCAGTCATCAGTACTGGAGTCAGCATTGTTTACGGGGGTCATTTTCTGGTCCATTTCAATCATCTTTTTTTGCAAGATGCTAAGGAGTGTGGCCTGATTGGGTGAAAGGCTAGCAGGGACCTGATTGGTGGAGAGTTGATGGGCAGCAGGCTTGGGTTTTGTCTGGAATTGCGCTTTTGGTTTGACCTCTGTGTCAGGGGGTGGGAGTTTTGGAGGTGGAGGTGGTATATGGTTTGGAAGAGCCAGAGCTGGAGGTGGCAGGGCTGCTGCTGGTTGTGGGGCCTTTTTCGCAGGGGGATCAGGTGGACGGATGGATGGGGGTGGTTCAATTGTTGTAAAAAAATCATCAAACCCTGGTGGTGGAGGAAGCAATGGCACATTCAGATCCTCCTCCTGCTGTACGGCTTGGGACATTGATGGGGTTTCTTTGGCACTTTGTTTCTGCTCAACCATGTTGTTTACAATTGGGAATGAAGGTGCTGGACCATTTGGTGGCTTCTGATCTATGACCTGAGCAGGAATGAAGGATTTTTCTGGAGCTTGAATTGCTTTTTCATGTTCTGTGGACCAAACAGAGTTTGTACTTTCTTGTAATTTTTCTTGTGAAGTAGTCAAGTAGGATGGAGGAGACTTGGGTACAACAACGAAGGAATTTGGACTTGAATCACTTGGGTAAATGCTTGCACTGGACTGTTCACTCTTGGTGCTGCTTTCTCGTGACACAGAGGCAGACGTTCTCTGTTTGTCTCTCTGTTTCGCTGCTTGTAGGAGAGCCAGTGGTGATGCTGCGTGGGTCTCTCGTGTCCCGCTGTTTTCATTAGCCTTCAGAGTACGTAGCTTACGATCCAACATTGGACTGAAACTGCGGGTTTGACCTGGAGATCCATTAGGTTTGGGGACTTCTGAATCAATCTGAACATTATTCATTTTCTGTAGCTGTGGAGACTGAAACGGTTTGGTTATTTCTGGCAGGGCTGCAATAGGTTCCTTTTTAATCTCTTTCTGAAGCTCAGGTTGGGGTAGTTGAGATGGTTTGGATACTTCTGGTTGAGATGGTTTGGGTACTTCTGCTTGAGATGGTTTTGGGGTTTCTAATTGAGATGGCCGGGGGATTTCTAAGTCCTTCTTTGGTTCTTGTACATCTTCAGGATCTGGTTTAGCTGGTTTAGACACTGGAGTGGGTTTTCCATCCACAGTGACAAGCACAGGAACAGAGTTACCAGACCCCAAGTCTTCCAAGAGTAGCATCTGCTTTGGTCTGGCATCGTGATTCTCTTGTGTGCCAAGAAACGTGGTTTTTGGTGTATCTAAAACCTTTGGTTTATGTTGGGGATTGAAGGTGGAGAATGTGGAGGCGCTCCCAGTGGGAGATGGTGCTGGGTTATCTGGTGGGGAGTCAATGCTGAACATGGAAGAGTATCTAGCAGGTTTCGGGGGTGGTACTTTATTAGTCTTGGGTTTTTCCTGTGGAGGCTGTGGTGGGGCAAATTTTGGATGCTCGGGAATAATGGTTGGTAGTGGATTGGAAATGGATATCGATGATGCAGAGCTAGTTGAGCAGGTTGATGAGGGCCTTAGTGGTGCTGTTGATGGAGTCTTTAAGATGGCCAAATCCTCATGCTCCTTGGACAGCGGTGGTTTTGGTGCTGGCATAGAAGGAGGCTGAAGGGCATCAAGGGTGTTCAGGTCACCAAGGAAATCTACCGGAGGGGGGATAAAATTAACTGGAGGAGGTGGCGGTGCCATTGAAGGAGGAGGAGGGGGAACAAATATTTCATCTTCCACATGGCCAGATATGATGGATCCATTGGATAATTTAGTTCCAGCATCTGTGGTAGACAAGAAAAAGAAATGAACAATGGGAAATATTGCAAATCACAGAGGGGAAGTATGTAAGGTACGAAAAGTAATCTTATTTACAATTACTAAACCTAAAATGTTCAAGCAAAATAAATTTAAAAAACATTTCCACTATGTAAATATGCTCAAAATCGTTTGGTATTTTTCAGGAGGGTGATTGCACAACTGTTTAGGTAAACATTCACCTGCCCTGATTTTTCCCTTTATTCTTATTCCTGTGATCAATCAACTGAGTCTGAGTAAAGGCACCAGAACATACCTTAGTTTAACACAGTGAAAACAATACATTTCCTGTGTACCTTAACCTTAAGTACATAATTAGTGAGATACTCACCTGTGCCATTGATTTTTGGACCATTAGTATTGGGGAGGAGAGGGACTTTAGGAGTTGGGACGGCAAACCCTTGGAAACTGTCAGCAATAGACTAAGAAGAAGAAAACATACTATCAGAAATCGCTGCCACAAGAAGCAGACTTGGTGCACGAAACAGCAGGGATAAGATTAGAAACTGTACACTCTGTTCTGTTGAAGAGTTTTTGGCAAGTCTTCATTCTCTGAAGGTGAACAAACCAGTTCTTAGCTATTGCATGACCCAGTGTTCCTTGAAAAGGGGATGCATTATTGATGTCAACAAAATAAAAGTTTCTGGCAGATAATTATATGTGATTTCAGGTTTTCCTGTTATGGGAAATGTCTCGTATGGCAGTTCACAAGTGCGTAATTCGCACACTATTTATGCGAAGGGTAGGTGATCATGAATAAATTAATACTTTTATTTCTCCCCGAGGAAAATAGTTGATATTGCAGTCGCCTGTGTCTGTCTGTTGGCAAAATATCTCATGAACCACTAGACAGATTTTATTGGAACTCTCAGAAAGCCATCAATGACTGTGGATCTGATTATCCTTTAACCTGATTCGACATGGAACTCACAGTTAATCATTTAGTAAAATAGTTATAACTCCGTAAATTTGTCAGATATTGACATAAGACTTGGAGTGGTGGTAGCTGAGAGTCGTTCCTAACATTCTCCGAGCACTAATGGATTGCATAAGATCTATGTCTTAAACGTGGCCTTTAACTATTGAAGTCAACCCTGTCTGTAAGCAGACTATCTTATGAATTGAAGGACATGTTTCAATGAAACTTTCAGACTGTAAACATTAGGTGCACGTTGACAAATGGATATTTTTAGTGTCACCTTGGTTCAAGATAAATAGACCAAAGTCGTTTTTAGATAACACAACAATGGCTACAACTCAGTCGATTTTACAGATATAGAGCACTGGGTGTGTTTCCCAGTGCTAACAAACCATTCAAAATTATTGTTACAATTTTAGCATTCAAGACAACGAGTTGTATTTTACAAATAGTTTCATTTTATCAGTAAAACAGCATTCCAGCAAGCATGAAACAAATCATTTTACCCTTGTCAGAACAGAAATGCTTGGATTTTGCTTTTGGGTTTGTCGTAATATATGTATAGGCCAAACAGCCGACGTTCACATTCTTTAGTTATGAGGAAGATTTGATGAATCAGAGGTAACACCTATCATTCATAGCACTATTGTTCAAATGGGCCTGGTTGTCAAGTTAGTTGCATGTGAATGTCAGGGAGCTTGGGGGGCGGGGGGAAGAAACAAGCAGAAAGAAGTGCTACACACTTCATGAAGCCAGTGCCACCAAAAACAAACACAGACAGTGTTGACACAACAAGAGATTCTGGAGATTTGAAAGTGTAAATCATTCTGGCGTTGTTCGACGTGTTTCCATATCCACGTGACTCGTGTGGTGCAAGTTTAGTGCATTTCTGCACAGTAATGGTCTCATGCATTTTTATCCAAACATGAGTTACTGAAGCACTGATTTACAAGAAATAATTCATGTTTACATGAAGTGTGAAAATCCCTCCGCTTTGCATAAAAAATTCTAACACATTAAATATAATTTGTTTGTTCCAGCATTTATGCAAATTCAACCAGCAATCTAAATTGACCATTTGCATGACATCACACACTGACACTTTGATGATACTCCCGCTTACATAGCTGCACTTTGAAAGTTACAAAATCCTGCATGGTAGTCTGAGGGTGTGACTCCAGACCCAGTTTGATTCCGTTTTCTGGCTCTCAGTGTAATGACTCACATTCGGCTGTCGCAGCACTGCGAAGCGTCCTGCCCGTGTGCTGCTGGGTGTGCCACAAAACACTCCCTAACAACTAGGCGAGGTGTGTGAACCAGATGAGCTGTTTATTTGCTCCATGACGAGATAATAGGCGGCTTGTCAGTCACACAGAATGCTATAGCGGAAGTAAATTAAAATGAGTCTGTGCCAAACTGCCTAAAATATAAAGGAACACCTGTGACTTTGCAGCAAACCAGGGTTGTAAGACAACACGCTGGGAATGTCCAGAGTTGTAAAACACAAGAAAAAGCATAATATTAGCTTAGGTTATTAATGCAGTGTTAAGAATGTTTAGGGAACAGCTAATTAGGCAAATTACTGGAATACAGTGTATGTCTCTAATGAATTGCAATCCTCTGTTATATTCCTACATAGCAGACAGGTGTGGGTCAGATCTGGTATCAGGCTGGCACTGCAGGCATGGCAAGTGGTTTCTCAACCAGATGTGGCCAAGGTCTGGTAATGATGGCACTGCTTATAAGATAAAATAATACAACCGGCCCAGTTGTGGTTTGGTTTATGGTGCTGGCCCATGCATGGACCTCCTCTGGCAAACAGAACGTCATTCTTTGCAATATCTGGACCGACTGCATTGTGTGGGCCAAACTAGATACATTTTGCTATATGGGTTGATATTGCAATACTATATTTTTAGATTTAATGTGAAACCCTAAATAGCAATTAAAAAGCATAACTACTTTTCAGTCAGAATATTTGCAGTTGTTCCATAAAGATTCCAAACTATTAGTATCTATTTATGAGCAAAAACCTGGTTTAATCATTAACAATGTGTAAAACTAGTAAACATGTTTTTTAAAAAGTACAAAATTTAAAATGATTCATTACAGTGTACTTTGTATTTTGTGGAGTTAGTGTAACTTTTAATCTCTATATGTTTTTTAATGTTAATTTTGTATTTTTGGCTCTTTTGTCCTCTAGTATATTTGGACCCGCAGAGCAGTCTTTGCAAAGTAATGTTATCTTTACTGAGAACTGCGCCTATTGCTGAAAACTGTTTCATTCCAAGAAAAGTGTTATTTTTACCACACTTTTACCACTAATAACACTGCTAGAGGATTTCCACTCTTCCACTGGACCAATTAGCAAATTCATATACAGCTGCTGTGCAGGTGTATGAGGCTTAAAATGATCAGATTATTTCATTTCAGGTTAAAAAGGTAAGTTATTGTTTTAGGTTATTGATATAATAAGGTTAAACTGAAAAGTCACGTACAGAATGAAGTAAATACTCACAGTGTGATGTTTGACAGTGGGTCTGGCTCGAACGTTGGCTGTCCCAGATTCTGAGATCTTGGTTGAGTCCAGCACCAGCTCCACATTTTCTGATTAAGCAGAGGAGTAGAGTTTGTTAGCATGCTTCTGTTCACAGAGAAAATACAGACATAAAGTGTGCAAATGTTATAAACCAACCCTCATTTCTTTATACTTTTTATTCCAATCAAACTGAGTTTCTTGTATTTGTTAAAAATTGTCTTGGGCAGTAGTTTTCTAAAAGTCCTGAAAGTCTTTTAAAGATTTTCTTTACATTTTGGCTGTATTTTCACTCATTTTCAGTTCTTTCGCTCGACCACTAAAGCATACAGCGTGTGCTCAAAATAATGAGGAAAGTGGACAAACGAAGATGTGTCAGGTCTTAAAAATTAATTTGTAGCAGGTGAACCCAACACATTTTTGTCATTTTTTCATAGATTCAGCTAAAGAATGGGAACAAATTGCATCTTTGTGACAAACTTCTGGCAAAGAGCCTAAAGACCCAAAATGTAATTAGTTAACACAGCACTGAAGTGACCTAAGAAACAAAACTACAAAACATTCCTCTGAAAATGGTCACGTACTGAACTGAAAATGAGTTTTAAAAAATCCTCTTAAGCAGAAAATGTTAAGGAAATGTAAGACAAGAAGGTCCAGCTGGAAGGAAAAATATGAAGAGTCTCAGGACAGTTCTGTTATTTTAGATTATTTTAAGTTCAACCCTTAAATAATTTGGCTCCAGAAAGAAAACTAAACCCATTTTTAAATTCGCTAATGTACAGCGAAATGACCTTTTTAAAGGCTGTTCATCAACCTTCACATGGCGTGAAAGGATTTGTTGACAACAAAATAGTGATGCACAGCTGAAGCAGTAATTATTCAACCTCTGTCATCAAGTGAAAGTTCAGCAGTTATCCAATATTCAGATAGTTTGTCTGTGGTGAGGCAAATTAATATCAAATCAGTTTAAAACCCTTGTTTGCTCAGCAGAAAGGCTTTGAGTAAAAACTAAAACATAAAGAGCACTGAGACACAAACGTAATAAGCAAATCTCTGCCCAACTTACACTGAAGCCGCACAGACAGTAAGAGACAGTAAGGTCTAAAAAAGCTGGAAACTTTTGCTTTTAATAAACGACAGAAGTTGATCGGAGAAAGAGAAAGCGTTGAAACGACTAATTCTCCCGCAGGTAATTCCAGCATTTGTCAGGCTGATTGTCCAACAAGATGACTGGTGACAGATACTCGTCACTAAGAGGCATTTAGTCTGTTTGTTCCTCCAGCCCTTTGTGGTGTAATACTCCTGCAAACAAAGACTAAAGACATCAGCAGCAAGGAAAGCATCACACCTCTCCTTTCTTCAGGTCCTCCAGATTTTCTTGCATTCCAAACAAAACAATCAGAGGACGTGATTTGAGGATGTGGAAAGAACGCTGGAATGAAAATATGGCTGTTCTGAACCAGTCAAACCAAATGACTGGTTTCCCTTTTGTGCTTTGTACTGATTTAAATAGACAAATGTTTCCTCTCCTGTTTCACCTTTGCATAGACTTGGCTCTTCTGTTCTTACTAATCATACTAAACCAAAGATATATTCTTCTGAAACCTCCTTTGTAGCCTGACAAAGATTGTTTCAGTTTATACTAAGTGGTCACGTCCAAAGTTTTGGCTTAGGATCATGGTTTAGTAATGATAAGAACAAATTATTTCTAAACTTTAAATATTTAGATTCATCAAAGTCTTTAGAGCTGTCCTGATCTCTAAAAGTTACAAGAACCGTAAAATAGGGTACGTAGGGTGGTAACAGGTGGATGTGTCCTCAGGTGGATAGATGTTATGAAAGTGCAGTTATCTGGAACAATGGAGGTCAAACAAGGCTTTTAAAAGGTCAACAGAACTTTCCAAAATGAGTGCTCGGAGGATGGTTAGGAAGAAAAATGATTGTGCTTTTTTGATTGCTAAAGACCTTTGGCGAGACTCTGCAGAGGGTTTCTACTGTTCATCTACAATCCTTACTAAAATTTAACTATCGAATAAAACGAAACACATTTTATAAAATACGTCACATGACTGATGAAGTGTCCAGACAAGAGAGGATGAATCATGGTTTGGGCTTGTGTTGTAGCGTTTCCCTGGTGATGGGACTATTAGATCTGGTTGTACACCAATAAATCTGTGGTGAAAAAGAAGCCAAACTTCCAATGGGGTGAGGTAATGAGAAAGTAAAGATTTAGTCCAAGTCCTCGCATCTGAACGTCATCGAAAATGTGCGGATAGAGAAATTCCTTTGATTAAAAACTACACTAATCTGAGCTAATAATCCTAAAAAAAAAGTGTCCCAGCCAAAGGGTGTGTTACTAAAAACAGTCTACAGAATGTCCGTAAACTGTTTGCTTAAGGCTGCATTCCTTTTTCTATTTCTTTGAAACTGCGAGAGATGCCAGAGGTGGACAATAATGTTTGTGTGTCTGTTACCAAATAACTACAACGCAGTGGATTTCACAGACTTTGAGCTAAAGTTGATGTGGTAGTAGCTGAGAGTCATTCACATAACATACTGTAACATTTGCTCAAGATGTTATCTGCAAGGTTTGACCAAAATAGCTTCATCGTTTCTCATCATGAGGTGATCTCAGATTAAAACACAGCTAGAAAGGTTCTAAAAGACAGCGATTCAGTTTCCTGACAGGATTCTTATTTGAACAATTCAGACAATAATCATTGCCTTTCTGACCACAGCTCTCTCTCAGAAAGGCACTTTTGAGCTGTTACTGTAGTTTACTGAGAACAGAAAGAAGCCTGGAGCTCAGCTGGCGTTCCCATGGAGAGATTTTAATATTTAAAACAGGTTTTTCATGAATTAATTACAAATCTCCTTAGAGACACCTCCTTCAGCTGGTTTGATGTGACACACTATAAAGTTAAAACTGCAAAACAAAATATATATTTTTATGATTATTTACAGAGTCTTGATGGAAAGCAGGTTTTGACAGCGCTGTCTGTGTCAACATCAAGTCCAAAGGTTGAGGTAATCTAAGTAAAGACAGCTGGATTTCCCTGACAACAGTGTCACCAACTCACCCATGTCCTGGATCTTAACTTTGGTGTCGAAAAGAGACTGGTTCTTCCGACCCGTTAAATTCAGCAGCCCTTTCTTCATTTTTCTGCTTTTTTGACAAGACTCAGCTGGAATTCACTGTTTCATGTCGATCGGCAGGTAAATCCCAGGTAAAGAAAAAAAAAACGCTGTCAGCAACAAGTGAGTGTAAACTTTTTTTCTAGACAGAGTTTAAAAAAATAAAAAAAGGCTCAACCCCCGCCCATTGTCCCTTCGCTGCTCCTCCCTCCTCCTGCAGGTGAGGCCTCCTTTTCAGTCACATTCCTGTTTCACCTGAGTGGCTGAGAGGCTCTGCTTTGATCCAGCTGAAAAAGACTTTGTTCTGATCTGCTCTTCAGAGCTGGTGTGGCTGAGGTTAGAGAAGGTGTCAGGCTGATTTAATTAAAGCACATGTTCAAGAACACAGGGTTCCTCTGTTTTTACATCATGCCAAAGTCAACAACATGTTTTCACTGTACGTCAGTTTTTTTATTATCATACAGAAGGTTAATAGATGCTTATTTTGGTCTTAGCTTCAGAAAACAAGGATTCTGGTCATAAAAAAATATATCCATTTATCTGGTTCAAAGTAAAATCAAGCTTTTTAAATTTAAACAGTATCATCAACTTTAGTAGTCATCTTGTTTAATCAAGTATTTAATCCACTCTCATAATAACAAAATGAGTCAAAATAAAGTACTTTGACATAAAGTTATATTAAAATAGTTGTTGAATTTACCTTTTCATTGATGTGTTTGTGTAGCTACCATTAAATTAAAAAAAGCAAAATAATACAAATATATTGTCAGTCTTACCTTTAACTTCACCTAAATCTTAAAGTACCTGTGACATGCATATCCTTCAAATACAAAAACCCATAGAAAACATCTTTATACTTAAGAAATGTGGCATGATACACATGATTTTACCCATTTTGTCACATAACTGGCCTATTTTCTTTTGGATTTGGCTCAGCCAAAGTGAAACAGGAAGT
>JAUBOC010000138.1:12941738-12951786 GCA_032275365.1 Anablepsoides cearensis | reverse complement strand
TTTTAAATGGAATTACTGAAATAAATCTACTTTTTCATGATATTCTAATTTTATGACCAGCACCTGTATATATATAAGGGCAAACCTGCCATGAAATACTTTAATATAAGTCACCACAACAACACGTTGCACAAAGCTAAATATGCAAAGTTTACTGAAATTGTAAGTACACAAGTAACAGTGACATTTTACCAGAACCACACAGGAGTCTGCACTCAAGGAGTCTTACACTGTTTACTTCACCTCACTAAATTAGTGTTTATTTTTGTTTGCTTCAAGCCTTTGAACAGTTCTGTAGGTCAACTACTTCTGCTAATAATTAAGCAAATCTCACACCTGTTTTGGCAGAATTAGACAGAAACACACCTGTCCTGCTGGCGTTTTGTTGAACAGGTGGTTCCTTTTTTTTCACCAGGTGGTGTCTCACTGCTCTGAAGCCCTGCCTCCGACCATCGTGGCCCCCCTGCTGAGCCCCCAGTGTATCCGTCTCCTGAGCGAGGAGGCGTCCACGGAGGAGGATCAGCTGTGGCAGTCACTGGGTGACGCCTGGAACATCCCCAGGTACAACAAAATCAGTCATGTGATGAGACAGAAAAACTAACGTTGCTGCCATGAGCTGATGATCACATGGTTTGAGCTGACGATCACATGGTTTGAGCTGACGATCACATGGTTTGAGCTGACGATCACATGGTTTGAGCTGACGATCACATGATTTGAGCTGACGATCACATGATTTGAGCTGACGATCACATGGTTTGAGCTGACGATCACATGATTTGAGCTGACGATCACATGATTTGAGCTGACGATCACATGGTTTGAGCTGACGATCACATGGTTTGAGCTGATGATCACATGGTTTGAGCTGATGATCACATGGTTTGAGCTGACGATCACATGATTTGGCTTTTGTTTCCAGCACTCAATGGCCAGAAGATGACGAGGACATCCCTACCTACACCCTGGAGTTCTCAGATGGCTGGCAGCCCCCTGAACTTACAGCGACCCCACCGCCGAGCTACCCTGCAAGCAGACAGCCGAGTCCAAGACCTGCACAGAGTCCAAGACCTGCACAGAGTCCAAGACAAGCACCAAGTCCAAGACCTGCACCGAGCCAAAAACATTTACAACCAGCAGAACCCAGCATAAATCAACAGGTGAGGATTATTTCTAATCCCATCCTTCCAATTCTATGAGACATACAACAGAAACTTTATTTTTCTGCACAGCCTCCTGCTAAGTGGAAGCCACCTCCACATCTACAGAAAACACGGTATGTTCCACAAACTCTGCTCCAGGATCACCTGAAGGCTTCAAACTTTGACCTCTTCTTTTGTTTTTCAGCTCAAATGAGATGAAACCTCAGCCCATACGAGTCAAGACAGACTTCATTTCGAGGAACCACAGGGAGATCACCGTCCAGAGAGGAGAAGTGGTCGAGGTGAACGTCTGTTTCTGCTCAGCCCAAAGACTTTTAATGACACTGAATCATGAACCCAAACAAGTTTATAAGGCTTCGCATTAAGTGTCTGTTTGTCTACAGCTGCTGGATAAGTCCAAGCAGTGGTGGAAGGTGAGGAACAGCAGCGGCGAGGAGGGATACGTTCCTAACAACGTCCTGGAAGCTGCTGATGAGCTGCTGCCCGACATGGTGGGTACCCCTCAGAAGCTCGAGTCCAGAACTGAAATACCCAACAAACAAGAAAAGTTAAAAATTTGTTTTGTTTTCTCAGCAAACTGAAGTGATTCCCATCTTAACGAGGAGATCCAAACCACCAGAAGTGAAAGCCTGGCTGGAGGACAAGGGATTCAGTCAAATGTAGGTCAATGTAGATTAGAATTAAACTGAAAAATAAACGAAATATTTCTTACTATTAAATCATTTTAATGGGCAATGCAAAATGATTACATACATTTAAGTGCCTGTGACATTCTTGTGACATTCTTGTCCTTCAAACACAAAAAAAACCACATAAGAAATTTGGCATAATACAGGATGATACCCATTTCGTCACATATTTGGCATATTTATGCCTCTCCTCACAGAGGCATGCTGTTCTTTGGCTGTCCATCTGTGCATTAGAGGGTGCGAAATTCTGTCCATCACACTGTCTTGTGTGCACTGTATGTCCTGAACAGAGTCATTGATTTCAGTCAGTCCGTTTTGGCATCGAGTTCTACCTTGTTTTTTTTTAACTTGGTTCAGCCAAAGTGAAACAGGAAGTGACATCAAAGGGGCACTCTTTAAGAAAGGGAACTCCCTGTTTTTTGTTTATTCATCTCTCTTTGATGTTAAAATGATCTTTAAAAAAAACCATCAGATTCTTCTTCACAGTCTGAGTTGTTACTTGTTGATGCTCTGTTCACATGCAGACATTCCTTCTTGACATCACTTCCTGTCACTACACATGCAAATATCTCAACAACTGTTTATGTCAGTGTGGTTTTTTTTTTTTTTATTTATATTACCAATTTTTTTTTTTTTTTTTTTTTTAAATGCATTCAGATTTATTTCAAGTTTTTGATGTGACAGGCATGTTTCATTTTCTTCTGGACAAATGTTTTCTCATAACGCTTGTATTTTTTTATTTAATGACTCAAAAAGATAAAAGTACTGTGTGCATACTGAGAAACTACTATCTCTAACATTGCTTTATGTTGTGGAGGTTTTCAGACTTTCAGATACTGACAACAATGAAAAATAAATAGTTTAAAGACTGGCAGTTTTGTTGTGTTACACGTGAACTGAACTTGGTGTTTTTGTCCCCTGCAGCACTGTGCGCTGTCTGGGCGTCCTGAGTGGCCCTTTGCTGCTGGGAATGAGCAGAGAGGAGCTGAAGATGGTGTGTCCAGAGGAGGGAGGACGAGTCTTCTTCCAGTTACAGGCAGTCAAGTCCTCGTTAACAGTAAGTCACAGATCAGCTCCGTTTCATCGACATCCTGCTGCTCTGATAACTCTCTTTCTTTTCAACACTCAGGATGGCTAAGAGACGCCAACAATGAAATGGAAAAACATCACATGATGAAATCTGTTTGGATCAGAACTTATACCGGACAAAAACTCTTTGATTTAAAGAAAACAAAGACAACAAAACACGAGGTTTACATGCTGCATATAGGCACTTTTTGCAAATAAAACAAATTCCACGTATTGCACCAAATAATAAAAATGTCCCACTGAAATATAAACAAGTACGCCAGTTAGTCAAAATGTAATCCAATCAAGACGTTGTATGATAAAATGTAAATTATGTTGCTAAATGTAATAAAAATACTCACATGAGGAATAATGGAAGCTTTGTTTGTGTAACTCATGGTGGCCCGTGGACTATACCTTGCTATGGACAGATATAAGGTTTTTATTGTATGCAGGTATGTACACGCTGTGGAGTTTTAACAATTTGGTAAAAATAGAGAACCTGTAGTTTCTAAGCAATATGATGCAGGACATGAATGACCGCCTAGACAGTATATAGTCTAATAAATCAAATCAGATTGATGAAAATGAACAGAAAATGGCAGCAATACGCCATTAATGTATCTAACCCAAAGCAGCTTAAACCCAACCAAGCTTAAAGTCTAATGATTGGCCTTTAAACCTCAGAGGCAGGATTGCATCGAGGCACAGATCTGGAAAGCATTGAAGATCCCAATGAACACCACAGTCAGTTTGAAAGAGATGCGGTGTTGGACCCGTCAGGAAGAGATGAACCTTCCAGGACAACGATTTCTCCAACACTGCAGCAATCAGGCAAACCATGAGAAATCACATTCTCTGGCTAAACATCATGTCTGGAGGAAATCATAGCATTCAACAACTGGCCAATAACATTTCTACAGTGAAGCACGGTGGTGGCAGCATCATTCTGAGGATGTTCTTCAGCAGCAGGAACTGAGAGACTAGTCAGGGCTGAGGGAAAGAGGATCACATGATGATGATAACCTGCTTAAGATGCACTCTGGACCTCAGACTGAGGCAAAAGTTCATCCTTCAAATGGACTTTGACCCAAAAGCATAGTCAAGATAACAAGAGTGGCTTCAAGACAACCAAGTGAATCTCCTTATCATCCAGAGTTCAGACTCCAATGATCTGAAACCGTTGTGCACCAACGCTCCCTGTCCAACCTGATGGAGCTTGAGACGTTCGACAAAGAAGAGTTGGAGAAAATGTCTTGACTTGCAGCTGAATTTGCTGAAAACGTGTTTCGACAAAGTACAACGTAAAAGCTCTGAATTTGCTATTTGCATGTTATATTTTTAATTTCAACTAATTTGCAAAAATTCAAACTATTTTCTATCCACTTTGTCATTATGAGATATTATGTGTCAGCGGCAGTTCTAGGGGCGGAGCCACAGGGGCATTAGCCCCCTGAAGTGCCTCTGTCTTGTCACATCTGTCCCCTGCCTGAGAGCAATGACAGTGGGTGCAGTTCCATGTCCAAACATAGGTGGCACTGATGAATCATATAGGGAAGTGCTTACAGAAGTCTTCTTCAGATTTGAACAATCCTGCAGAAAGTCTTTCAACTTTTCAATACTTATGAATACAACTATCCAAGGTGGAACTGGCGACCATGTTGTGGACACAGCCTAAAAGATAGGCCCCCTACCTACTTGGTGGGATATTCAGATGTCATTTTCCCCTTTCTTTCTGAAATAATGGGATGTCCTGAGTCTTTTGACTCACCCAGTAGTAATAGTTTTCTGACTCACTCAGAGCTAACTTTCTCAGTTACCTCGGACATAACTTGTAAAAAAAAAGAAAATCAAATCAGCATGTTTTTAGTGAATAAACATGCTTTATTATTTTCTTCAGACATGATACACAAATCTCAGTCTGTGAAATGCTGGCAGTTCCTGTCAAGCAACAATAAGGCTACAGATAAATGTGCATCAGATCCAAAACATAAGCCTTCAGCTTAAAAAAAAGTGACACAAGTACAAAGAAAAAACACTTTTATGAAAAAAAGATGTTTTTAAAAGAGGCAGAAATAAATCAGGATTAACATGAGAAAATATTCATGCAGAGAGTAAACTGAAAATGTATTTGTGTTTAAAAAATGGTGAGGAAAACTTACGTTGTTATAATACTGTTTGCTTTCTCTATTCACTGAGACGGTTTCATTAATACTCGTGAATTTCCTTCATAATTGTAAATGAAACATAATTTATTTTTCCATTTAAAAATGGCTGACATGTTGATTTCTTTTTTAATCCCAGTAAAACTTTTATCTTTAACTACTGATTAGGCAAAAGAACGACTTTGCACATACTTTTTAAGCCACAATAACCTTTTCAAAAATGTTAGTAGAAGAAATTAAAACTTAAGCAATTGTATATAAGAAAATAAAAGGGCAGTTTTAAATGCAACAAATCGGTTTCTAAGAACAATAAAATGATTGGTATTTGTGAGGTAGGATGTACTAAAGTGGTGGAAGGAGAAAACACAAACATAAAAATAAGAATGGATGTGCAACTACAAAATAAAACATTCAGGTTCTGCCACGACAGGCATCACTTTTCCAAAAATGTAAAACCTGAACATAATGCCACAGAGTTTACAGAAACATGAAAAGGAGTAAAAGACCAAACGGAGCGGTGATCAATTTAAAGGCAGCAGAGTTCAAATAAAAAAAGAAAGAAAGTAACAAAACCTTTCCCTTCTCAGAGCCTAAACAGAAAAAAACTTTTACGTGTGTCATGACGCCTATAATGGACCTTTTATTTGCATTGAAACAGGAATGAAACAAATTTTAAGTTAAACTTGCTACTGTAATATTAAACAGGCAGAGCAGGCACTAAAATTTTATTACACTAATTATTTGTCAAAGCCAACAATAATAAAAATTATATATATCTATAAAAAACTATTTTAATGACAGATTTCTCATCCACAAAACCAGAAACAAAAGTCAAGCGTTATCCCTAATAAAATACCAGAAATATCAAAATTTTACCTCTAATTTGTCTCTAAAAACCACAAATATTTAATCTAACAATCATGGTAAATTTCTCAGACTTAAGCACACAAATCCAGAGCATCAAATAATGCTTGGAAGCTACAATATTTGTTTACTTTTTTTAATCCTCATCATGTAAAGCCAACATAAACACATTCTAGCTCTTTGAACTTATTTTGTCCCAAAAAGAAACAATTTCCGATTATTTCTTTGGTTTCTGGCTACAAAAATGACTCAATCTAAACCTCACAGTCTGGTGAGAGGTCATGCGGTGCGATGTGTGTACGATACAAAAATATGACCTTCATTGGGTTTGGAACGCATTAAAAAAAAAAACTTCAACAGAATCATGCAGCACTCTTAACCATGTCCCTGCATGATTTGCCGGTTCTGAATCTTTGCTGATTGCAGGTCGAACACGTTTCGTTACAGCTCCGTGTAAACGATTTGTTCTCTCCTGTCAGTCATGCAGACATGCACAACAGCAGCTCCACGCAGAGTAAAAAGCTCCTCACAAGGTAAAAGCTGCTTTAAAATCCAAGGCTACGTTCACGTTGCAGGCAAAATTGATAGATTGTTTTTTGTTGTTTTTTTTGAACAAGACAAATCAGTTTTTTTTAATCTGGCCTGTTTGTGGAAATATTTATTTAACAAGAAACCGAAATATATAATTTAAATAATAAAGTCACTTGGTAAAACGGTCCACTGAGTTTGTTTACAGCATTAAACAAAAACACAGAAATAAACTGTCAAGATCTCTGCAGCCCTCTTATATATACTGTTTAAAAACACATTATGCCAACTTAATAAAGCATGATTTCATCCTGACCGCCTTGCAGGGTCAAACACAAAGATAAAAATGATTGATAACTAAATAAATAGTGATTGCTGTTAATAAATCTTGTTATGGCTAACAGGGTGTCATGAAAAACTTGGTCGTTAATGTTGTCATGAATTACCGGCTTAAAACAAAAAGTATTTTTCCATTATATACATGATTCTAAAACAGATAAATATCTGATGTTTTTGAAAGTGAACACATTCTGAACGGTCTTTTACTGAAGGTGTTTACGGACAGATCCAGATATTATCGATACAGATGTTGGATTATATCCATACTAGCGTGATGGGATGGATGCTTTAGTTTGTTATTTTCCTGTACTAAAAGGGCAACTCTGCATCAGACTGAATGTAAACACTGGACAAAACATGCAGCAGACAATTCTGTCGGCTCTGATTGCAAAACAGCGTTAGCATCGATCCACACATGCTAACATGTAGCATCCATATTGAAGCTAGGTTTGTAGCACTGGAGTCTGACGTATAACATGAGTAAAATATGATAAAATGAGTAAAAAATAAATGAGCGTTAGGACCTGCAGCGAGAACGTAGCCAAAGATTTTGCTTTGTGTTTTTGTGCGTACGCTGACGGGAGGAGAAAAATGCAGGAGATTAAAAAACGTGCAGAAATGAAAAGGCACTGTGAAGTTCTAGCGCTGTGCTTATGAACAGGTTTAGTGCATGCAAACACGCCTGTGGTGTCTTAAAGTTCGCCCGCCGGAACAGAAACGGGTCCGATCCGAGTCCCACACACATGCAGATGTTGAGAGGTAACAGTGGACAGTTCAATAATATTCACATGTGACATGAATGAACCATCAAACTTTTGTTTATTTCTGGGAATACTTTTGAACGCAGCTAAAAAAAAATAAAAGCGTGTCAGGAATGTCTCCTAGAGTTTCTCTCTTTGTGTGTTACTTTCTGGGCTGATTAGTCACAGAAGAGCAAGTCTGAGTGTGCAATTTAGCAAATAATAATAATAATCTCAAACCACACCAAGCACCAAACATGGCTAATATTCAGTGCTGCAGAAATCATTTAATAAAACAACACAAAACCTTGATAAAGTTTGTTGCTGTGCAGGTAGGTTCAACCTCTAACCTTGATCCCAACAGACTGTTTCACATCTGCATCTCTAATTGTTTTTTTCTAGTATAAAGAGAACTCGTGCACTGATTAAGCAACAGAAATATACAGTGGAAGTTAAAAACACTGAGAAAATGTTTGTAATAGCATTATAAAGCTAGAATACGAACATGATTTCCTGCTGTTTAATCACAAAACACTGACTGTAAACTGGATAAAAAGAAGGTAGAGGTCAGAACTAAAACTTAAACTCGATTTATTTCTATGTTATCACAAAGGTTAAAGAATGTTAGAGCTCAAATCCTCTAGCAGCACTGTGATCTTGGCTTTTTTTTTCTAGATGTACAGCTCTAAAAAAAAAAAAAGTGCAACAAACTTCTACACTGATGCTTGGTGGAGTTTAAAGAGCAGGGTTACTCTCACATTATGTGTCCTCAGCGTCACGCTGAGCGGGTCAGGGATCCACGGGGCGGGAATCTAGGATCTCAGCGCTGTCCAGGAAGAGGACCCATGGTCAGAGAGTCCTCCTCGTCGATGGCGTCCAGCTCTTCGTCTGTGCGCACGGCGTGAGTGATGAGGTGGAGCTCCTCGGTGAGGGTCTCGAAGCGGTATGCCACGCGGATGTCAGGGACGTTGGTGCGGTGGATGTCGTTGCTTTCAGGACCCTCTCGATAATAGCTGGGGCCGAGCCAGTACCTCTTGACCTGAAGTTTGAAGAAGAAGTGGAAACTGAAAGCTCTGGGAAAATATTTGCAGCAAAATCTGGTCCTAATAAACCATCGAAGAAACAAATCAAACAGCAAACAACGAGTCTCAAACCTTTACAAGAGTGCGTGCAAAAAGCTACTTTCTTAGTCTTTATCTTGCCGTCAATTTGATGAATGTTTTGGCACAAATATTATATTGATGTGTTTGCAAATAAATCTATGTAAATAACGAAGCAGTACGAAACTGACAACAAAAAGCTTTATAAAACAGCCTTAATCATTTGGACTTTCTTTAAACTGGTCATGTTTTGAAACAGAAGTGCTTTGATTATGGACTAGCCATTAGCTCATGAATTTGATCAGAATTAAACTCTGTCTCTTTAAAACGAGGTCATCTGAAGAGCTATCTGCAACAGGTGAGATATTATTTCCACAAAACCACACTTCAAAGTATCTAAAAGGATTGCACTTGTTTCTTTTTTAACACTTTTGCCAAATTGAATTTTTGTTACTTTATACAACAGATGGCAAAATGAAAGTTGAATGGATTTTATATAAAAGCAGCTACATTGTGTCCTCTTTAACTAAACAGCTACAGAATAAACTCTAACCTTGTTTATAACCTGTTACTGTCAGAACAGGACATCTAATGAAAAGGCAGAACATTTAGCTGTTCTCTAAATAATACTAGATATGATTTCTGATTTATACATCTGGAGTTATAAACAAGTTTACCTTGTGTGAAAACCCACTCATGAGGACACTGTTTCTTGCCAGCTCACACATGTCACACGAGCTCAGTTTCCACACCTGAGCTGCAATGCTGTACTCCTCCATCAGCGGCTCCTGGACACAAAAGACACACACGTATCACACATGTACACACACACACACATCAGGAAATAAACAGCGCTGCAAAGTGTAGGACTAGTATAAACCGATACGAACTTTGGTGAAGTGGAACTGAAGGGGGTCGTCGGTGGACAGAGAGATCATGAGACCTCTGGACAGATACTCGGGCAGCGGGTTGCGGTGGTAGCTCAGGAAGAGGCTGTTGTTGCTCAGCGGCGACATGGCGATGCCAACCTGAGCCAGGTAGTAAAGGTACTGAAGCACCGGGGCCTGAGAAGCAGGGGACACACAGAGTTCATGTTGGTAAACAGAACAAACTGAAACAAGAGGCTGACCGAGATCACAGCAGGCTGGATGCAAATAGTGTTTTGTTACATTTAAATAAACTAATGTTTGGACAGATCAGCATCCATCTGAGGCAAAAACAACTTCCTGCTGCAGATATTTTGATTTAGTTTAATTTTAAAATTTTTTATTTTATTTAATTTTAATTTATTAAATTTTTAATTTATGTAACTTTTTTCATTTCATTAAAAAATATAAACAAAAACACATTTCATACAACAAAACAATACAAATAAAACAAAATGAAAGGTAG
>JAUBOC010000138.1:12910724-12923648 GCA_032275365.1 Anablepsoides cearensis | reverse complement strand
TTGTGGACTTAATCCTGGTTTCGATGTGACGGGTCACAAATTAGCTTAATATTTAGAAATTATTGCATGAATCAAGTAAGATCTCTCAGGAGCTACGCCGAATATTTTCGGTACTTTTTTTTACAACTAAAAAGAAAAAACTTAGTGAGGTTTTCTAAACAGTAAAAGTTAAAACACCCAAAACTATTTAATGCTGATCTACTCACTGTGTAATCTATGGATGGATAAAGAAGATACACAATATTTCAACTGGTGACGTGTCACATATGATGCAGTCAGTCATATTTTAACATTTCTGCTGTGAATGAGCAACAAAACCTTTACTGTTCAGGTCTGGTTTTACTGTGATATCTGCAACTTATTCAGAAACACATTATGTTATGGTAGAACCATATGGTAGAACACATTTATTTAACAAAAATATGATGACCTTATCTATGGGTCTCTTGAAATAAATGTCTGAAATATAAAAGAAAAAATATCCTAAAGAATATTTTTGAAGCACTTTTCTGACAGGTAAAAGCAACTAGCAAAGATTTTGAGCAAAAATATCCTAAATTTTTGATACTTGCCCTGTGAGCTGCTGAGGCTAATTTCAATTCCAGCTGAGAAATCTCAATATTTAAAAATGGTTTGAGGTTTCCGCTTTCAAATGATGTCAAGAAATCCTAATTAAAATACGCTGAAAATGGGATTCAGACCAATTTTCCAGGAGCAAGAGAAAAGCAGCCATATCTCTAGAACCACTCAGGATATCAGGATGATTCAGGTAACAAAATGTAGATTAAAAAGCCAGAGATCTGAAAATAGGAATTAATCCAACATTTGATGTGTGAATCACAGATGAGTCTTGAGAGAAAATATGACTTCATCAAATACCTGCTCCTTTACATGAGAAGTAACAAACCAAGAATTGTAGTTTTTTTTTTTTAAAGCTCCATTCACTTTAACTCCAGCACTTCTTTTTTGTTTTACAAGTTTAATTTGCTGGCACAAACTGGCTGATGTAGTCAGATGGAAGTAGGCTGCATGTGGCGCACAGAACCGACTGAAGTGCAGACAGGACTCAGCCGAGCGGTTAATTGAGAGGACTCAAACGACTGCATGGATGGAGAGACTTCTAAGTTATTTATCACTGCAGCAAAACACAGGCCTCCTCAGCAAAAAAAATAAAAACTGTACAGCCTGTGTCTGCTTCATATAAACAGCCGCATGCCTTTAAACACTCAATATTTGCACAGCAACAAGGCACATGACGCTTCGAGTCCAATCGATCCGTGAACACTGGATCTGCTACTACGACCTATATCACACTCATCACTAGAACTCCTAATAATCCACCAAACAGTCACTCAGACACAACAGGTTTAAGCTAAAACCTGATTTCCGATCCTGCAAATTTAACAAATAAATTGCATTGAAGGACTGAGCTGTCAAACCTGCATTTGCCCCCACCCCCCAAGTCAAAGCTTAAAGTCCCACTGGAGCCACTGTTCAAATAATCTGATTCATATCTTGTGAGATAAACTAATCACTGGATTAAGTAACTAATTCATTTAAAGAAGGGCACACTTGTAAAAAGATCTACTCTAAATGAGTCACTGTACTGACAGATTACTGACCAGATTCAAACGCAAGAAAGGCACAAGATCCAAAGATGCTAAAACTTTTGAGATTTTATAAAACAATAAAGAAATACAGAATTACTGTTGCTGAAAAAAGTAAAATTTATATCTATAGCAAATAATTCAACAATTATTAGTCAAAGTAAAGTCAAATCCATAATAAAATGTTGGTTTTCTTACTTTAAATGTTTGTACAGACATCAAATCTTTTTTAAACTGTACAATACCAACAAATACTTGCAGGTTTTAACAGAAAATTCAGTTCAGCGCTGAGTTAAAAATCATCGTTGCAAGAAGAAGAGTGAACACAGAAGTGCTGCTTGATGAATCCTAAAGCTTCCAACTAATTAACCCGCTGCTTTGACCAGAATAGGCAGAACTGAAGGAGTAAATCTCATTTATAGAGGTGATTATCTCATCAAACTGGAGCGTATGTGGAGTTGGTAAATGTCCACAGCAGTTTCCCTCCTTTCCTTCAGTCCACACTCACCAGTGCTGGGGGTGCTCTGCAGGCTCCCTCTCTTCTGAAACTGAGCTTTACTTTTCGTCTTTCCTTGCCCATCGCTGTTGGAGGATGATGACGACATCTTGGCGTTTTTGTTACTACAGTAGCAGAGCGAGTCAGAGCTGCGAGGTGGCCGGCAGAGGGAGGGAGGAGCGCCCGCTCTGATGTTTGAACTCTGTCTCATGGTGGGGCAGTGGAGCAGCAGGAGCCACAGTGGGCTGCTAAAAGCTCCTCGGCACGCTTGGCTCCGCCCCTTCCTCCTCCTCGCGGCCCACAGTGGGTCAGCGGACACGCCGCCCGGCAGCGCGCTGAAGGGCCGCCCGAGGCTCTGCCGGCTCCTGCGGGAGACCATCCTCCCCGGTTGCCCTAGCAACCAGGGAATAAGCTTCCTATAGCCAGCGAGGTAAAACGCAGCCACGGAGGAGGGCATGTCAAAGCAAAGTGTGTCGCCAGCATGACAGCCGGCAAGCCTGGTGAACAACTCCACCCCACCAGCTGAGCACCAAGGTGGGCGAAGGGCAAAAGTTGTTTTTTTTTCTCCACTCGTCTAAAATTAGAGGTTAGATTCACTGAAGAGCATGAGAATGTGTTTAGCCAAGAAGGTGGGGGAAAAAAACAATCCAGATGAAGAGAGGTAGATGAAAAAAAAAAAGGCAGAGAGGATAGAGTGGATTAGCTTAGAAACCAGCTTAGTGTGTAAGCTGACGAGTGAACTGAGCGTCTCTTTCTTGATGGAAAATTCTGAGGGGACACCAACAGCCCAAATACACACACACACACACCACAAGCCCTCCTCACAGCAAGAATTATAAATAGTGACAGCCAATGCGCAGCGAGGGACAGTAACACAACCTATGACAAGTGACAGTGCGAGCACCAAGTTTCTCTGCCGTTCAGGAGCGCAGTTATAAACATTTCACTCACCTCCTCAGAAAAACTCTACTAACCACCTACAGAGAGCAGAGCAAGCTTTAAAACAGTATCTCCTTCTACACACACTTCTTTTAGTGTGTCTTTTATTGACTTTACAGACAAAACATTAAACAAACCGAAAGGTTAACAACCACAGATTAGTCAGTGATGAGTTTGGTTGTAGTTTGAACTTAATATTATTTACGAGAATGTTTAAAAACTGAAGACAGAGGACTGATAACCACCTATTGGTATCATCACTGCCTAATTTGTAAATGTTTGATTATATCACTACCCTGATTGTATGTTGGGCCTAAAAAAGCCAAGCACTCCACCTAGTGGTCTAAAAATTAAATGCAGTTGGAAAATATTTGACTTTTTTGAGTAAATCATTTTTGGTGTTTTATTTAATTAAATCTGAAACTAAACAGGCACATTTTTCATCAGTAAGGTAACAAAAAGTTTTTTTAACGTTCCTAACTTATCAAGTATTGTATTTTTAAAGTGTATACAGTTCAGTGTTTCTCCACATTGTAACAGTGAAATTTCATTGTTGTAAATATTCTGTTCACCTGCTCATTATGCAATTATTCTGACCATTCAACAGAGGTTTATAGTAACTAAGTACATTTATTTTGTTACAGTACTTAAGTAGTTTTTTTGAGGATTTGTAATTTTACTAATTGTTTTTTTAAATGGCTACTTTTATTTTTATTTTGTTACATTTTAAAGCTAAAAATGATACTTTTACTTCTTTACTTGAAGTGGAACACCTAGTTACTCGTTACAAAATCAAATGTTTGAAAGCATCATGAAGGAAGATGTTTCTGCACTCTAAAGAATGAAGTGCTGAATTTACTCAAAGTCATGTCAGCTGGTTCCACTAAGTGAGTAAATTGAACAAAGAATATACATATATTGCTCAATTTACTCAACCTGGATTAGTGGAACCAGTTTGGTTCAGTAAAATCAACAGTTTGTTTCTTAGAGTGTGTGTTAAAGTACTTTTACTTTCTCAATTTTTGTGAACAGTTTTTTGACTTTAGTTTTCTCATAAGTGAAATTTAGTTTTACCAAAGTCATTTTCTGTTCATATAATTTTACTTTGTTATTTTTTCAAGTACTTTAGACCCCTGCCTTTCAAAGTATCACCAGGCAAAGTACACAACTCATTATGTTGTGAAAATATTAAAACGGACTCATTTTTATAAAGCTCATCGTGTTCTGTAACACTGACTTTCTGTCTGACCAAGGAGAGGAACCAATCCCTTATAAAGCAGCTGAAAAGTATCGAGGAATGACTCCAGCCTTTTCTGAAATCTGACCTAGTTTTCAGAGTCTGCACTCACCATCTGGTGCAGCAGCAAAAGCAAAGGATAAAAAAAAAACACAACAGAAGTCTGCTATGGTCCAAAAATCCCAACTACTCTAGATATATGACATTTTTAGTAAGTAGTAATACTCTAGACTTACATTCTCAGTGCTGTAGAGGACAGAAGACAGATTTATCACCAAAGAGTTTCTGTTCTTTGCTTCTGCTGCTTGTTCAAGGTTTCTGTGAGCACACACCCATTTGCTTAAAATGAGCCCACTGAGCAGATCACTGGATGCTGAAGGATTTTTTTTTTCCTAGAGAAAAGCTGATGAAATTCAGCATTTTTGTTTGCAGAGGCCTACAGCGAGGGGAAAAGTCAACTTGTGTGGTTTCTTTCTTTCTGCAAACAGCCTCTCCACAAGCAATTTGACATGTAAAAACTCCTGAACCCAGTTTTATTTGGAGCTTCTGACGACATTGACAAGTTCATGTTTATATTAATCTTTGGCTGGCCATTCAGACACTCACTGGAATGTAAAGCTCTTTGGGAATCAACTTGCTGGGGCTAAAATCTTTTATAAGCTGACTGTGTTATTGTTTATAAATTCACATCATAAAAATAGGTACAAATTGTTTATTGTTTTAGGTCTCCTCCTTATGCAAACTAAAAATAAATGGTGGGTTACTTATGACTTTGGCACAGAACTGTAAGTAGAATTCCGAGCTGATTATTTCAACATGTAACTTACTATTTTCTATTCAAAAACATATATCTAAAAACACTGACTACTGTGTAAAACTTGTCCAAAACAGAACTCAAATTAACACTATTGGAATTTAATCACATTTTTCTCTCAATTTCTTAAAATTTCTTGACAAGAAAAGTAGTAAATCGAAAAGATACTTTGTCAGAGCACTGAAAAACAGTTTGTTTTCCTATAATGTCCATTTTAAAATATGTTTTGTTTTGTGTATGAACATACCTGCTGACATGGTTGAGGACACCAAAAGAAGCTCAAGAAGACAAGAAACGTCCTGAGAAATAGACAAAAAAAATCAAGCATAAAGTTAAAATAAAGATTCATACAAATAGATATAGGTATATACGAGCGGTTTTATAGCGATATGTGAGAAACTATCAAACTGACACGGCAAAACTTAATAAAAAAAAAACTAAATGTCGTAACAAATCGGTTTAGGTTTTTGGGACAGGTTCACTGAAATCACTTGAAGCTAACATTAGCATGACTGCTAGCTTCAAGTAGTAGTTATCTATCGGCAGGTGAACTATTAACTTGTCGTACAAATAGACACTCAGACTACAAACTTGTCTCTACTGTTCATTAAAATTAGTAGCAGATGTAATGTCTTTTTAACTTATTTATTACCGTCACTCTTCTTCGTGGAGTTTTTGTTGTTGTCTTGACGGAAATTGAGTTTCATCAGAAGAAGAAGAAGGATGAAGTTTTCTTTTTAAAGGAACCGCCAGCTGTGTAAGTACTGCGGTTCAAAGGTCGACAAGTGCACTAAACTAAAAAACACACCCAGAAACAACACGGAGAGGATGGTGTCCTGTCAGCCCGATAAGACTCGATAAGGTACAATCTACACTGTCTGCTGTACGATACTCTGCAACACTGCTAATATCTATGGCTCTTATTTTTAAAGGCTCGGTGTAGGAAGTGAAACAGAAAACAGGGATGTCACGAGACAATGGTCGGAAAAATGTTGATTTCTTTCTTTTTTTTAAATTGCGAAAGTTAGATTTTTCGCAATGTTTGTACTTAGTGTCATCAAAACAACTATAATAATTGAATAAAACTCTTAATGAAAGTCCATCTGCATTTATTTAACCAGACAAAACCTAGAGCTCTGGAGAAACCCACACAAATATGAGAAGAACATTCAAACTTCACACAGAAAGACCTCTGATCTGACCCAGGTATCAAACCCAGGACCTTGTGAGTCAATAGTGATAACCACTAATTATCATTCTGCTTAGTTAGCTTGATAGTTATCTTGATTCAATAATTGCCACCAGAGTTAAATAAGCAAACACAAAAATTAATCTAACTCAACTAATTTCATAGACATCAAGCTCCAATTTGGTGTATTTAGGAGCTGAAGTCACTCCCAGCACACATTCCAAGTCCTGCGTAATTAACTGAGATCTGTTTTTAAAATTTTTTGCCATTAACTAAATGTGTTTTTCTGCCTGTTAGTAAAATATTTTATGAACCACTGGATGGATTTGAATGCAAATAGTATCTTTAACTGAATAACATTTGGAGTCAAACCAATTCAAGATGGCCACAACACCTCTGACCCAAATAACCTCTAACTCTTCCAGTTTTACAGATGTTGAGCTACAATTTGATATGGTAGTAGCTGAAAGTCATCATCAAGACACATGAGCGCTAACAGAATGTGATTGTGCATAATGTATTTTATAAAGTTTGACTAAAAAGGCTATAACACCAGCCTTAATCATCATAAGATATTAGTTTAAAGCTTTGAAATGAAAAATACCAGATGTACTTTTCTTTAGTAAGTTACTTGCTGTCATGTTGTAGTAATTTTAAAATGCACTCATTTAGTTATTGACAATAAGAATTTAATAGTTCTGTATTTAAAATTTTGGTCAGTGGGAGTTACTTTTGTAATGTAATCTCATAGTGCCAATTTGTATCATCTGTTATAACTAAGTCTTGTTTAAAAATACGCACCATTTTTAAGAATAATTAAATTAGATATAGAACAAAATTACAGTAACAATTACTTAGTCGAGTAATAGTAGATATTTTTCGAAGCAAACAAGTTTTTTTCTTCAACACATCATGCTGACTCAGCACCGGTTTAAGACTGAAGTCCAAATCTCAGTTGACTCACAAAAACCTTTGGTCAATAATAAAACAACAGATAAGATGTTAACTCACTTGGTGAAACTATTAATAATTATATTTGTATATGAATGTTATAAATCTCTAAACTGATCAGAATTAGGAAATAGAAACCTCCTGTTTGATACACTGTTTGCTTTTATTAACTTGTGCTGTAAATCAATCATTAATCACTGTTTTAATGACATTTATTCTTAGTGTATAAATAGCTTATGTTGTAGACTGTAAATTAAAAAAAGAGTTTTGGTGTTGTAAGTTTTTTTATAAGCATGTGTTCAATATCAAAAAGTTAATCAACCAGTGAAAATAAAAAAGTCATCTGCTAGATGGTACGGTGTATTTTAAGAAAAGTGTGTCTTGTAGGTTTCCCAACAGAGCAGGCGCCTCCTCCCACCCACCACAGCACGGAGAAATGTCACTGGGTAATAATTGCCATGGGGATGGCAGAGCCTGCTGAAGCTGGGGGCGGTTTGACTGAGGTCCATCACTGAGGTGTGAGGGCTGTCACGCACCAACATCTCTCAAATCATACACTGGCAGGGCACATTTAGACTGAGCATCCTTACTTTTTATTCATTCATTCATTCACCCACTCTGATGAAGGTCATACCACCGCTTTGGCCTTTTGAAGTTTAAATGTTACCTTAAGGTCAAAGTGTTTGAACTGTGTCCTCCCACCAACACGCTTTGCTTTGGGGTGTCAGTGCAAAGCTAAGAGGTTCAAGTAAAGACGTGTAAAAATACACACCTAAAAAAAACCCTGATTAGTTATTTTAAGACTTTTGAAGTGGGGTTCTGCGGAAAAGGTTATGAACAATTCATATCTTACCTGTTGGAGATAGTTTTTCTCATTGCATGGGAACATGCATTGATGACTATGTGACACATTTACTTTATAAAGAATGGGATGCCAAGCAACTAGCATGAGTAGCAGGTTGTGGCTGTGTATGGTTCTTCCGCATGCTACTGAGGTGCCTGCTTGTTAAATTGTCAACATGTCTCGACCCTCCAGACTTCAATCATCTGATGCAACAAACCACACCCAACAAGAGTCAATAGAAGAGATTTCAAAGAGATTTGACCCAGAGGCTTTCTTTTTGTGAGATAACTGTGCTGACCACCACTCCACCATGCAGCTTCATAAAGAACAATATCACTGAATTTAAAGCCAAACTGAGTAAAATTACGAGACTGAACCCAAAGTGTTTTAAAAACATAGAAATTCTTTATTACAACAGCATCTCACTCAAGTTTTTGGCTGTACCCCCTCAAAAAGAAGAAAACACATTCAAATCACTGCCAAACAGTGAAAGTCTTTTTTTTTCTTCTAAAATCACAGCATAAAAATGATCTTTGAACATATCCTAACACGTCATTCACAGTTCGGGATATTTAGTCGTGATGAGAAGAAGCTCAGCAAGCTGTTGATTTTTTTTGATTGGCGCCGTCACTAAAACACCCTCTGAGAAAAACATATCTTCAAATTCCTCTTTACACGGAACGTGAAAAAAACGGCCCGTGTCATTCAGTCGTGTCTGTGTGTTTTGCCTTTTGTATTCTCAACAATTGGAAATAAAATACCACTTTAACACATCGTCAAGCCAAAAAAACTTAAAGATTGCTTTCCCAGATTCAGATTTTCCTCTTTACAATATTAACAGATTGTGCAGAAATGATACCCGACAGAAAAACACATGACAATAGAATGTCATTTTCTTCCAGCACTGATGTGTGCTGTAAAACCCTGATGAGAAGGGTAGTCCAAGGAAAATATCTGTATTTTCTTTCAGACTAGGTTCAAAACAACAAAAAACACTGCATCCTTGTTTGAAAAAAACAACAGGAACCAATGCTTAAATTCACTGATAGAAAACTAAAATTCACACGCCGGCATACATAACATAAACTTACAGCTTTGCTAAAAAAAAACATAACATATAGTTTATCACAAAAAACAGTGAAAGGAATAGATTTGAGTGCCTCCAGAAAACACTGCTTTTATGATTTATATCAAAATACACTGAATGGCCGAAAGTTTGTTGACCCTGAAACTGAGTTATAAGCTAAGACATCAGATCTCAGCTGCTTTTTTTTATTATTTTTTGCTAATGAAGAAAAAAACATGTTAGAAAATCTGTATGTGTAAAATAAGTATTATGGGAGACCTCAGTATGTACACCTCCTGATGTTTTATTATCACACTGCTTTAAACGGGAAACTATCAGTCAGCTAATGAAAGCCAAACAAGTCTAATTATTTTGTGTATTTTATTGCTTTTATCTCTAAAATTAAAACCTTTTTCTTAATAATGATTAACTTGCCCACTTGTAGGGCATGGAAAGACGAAATGAATGTAAAATTGTCCTATAAAAAAAAACTAATTTAATCACAAAGCAAACCTGTAGAATAACTTTTTGAGTATTTTTGAGCAGGTGGTACCTCATTTGTTAATTAAGTTGAGTAAAGTGAAAAGTTTTAAATTAAAAAATCTAATTGAAAAATTATGTTTTCTTGTTTTCTAAAAGACTTAATTAACTTCATTGACTGAGTAAAAACCAAAATGCAGCAAATTCTAAACCTAGTGGTAATTTCCCTTTTTTACACAGTGTTTGAAGTGCATCTAAAGGGCATTCAGGTGTTTCACTATGAGCCGAAACTTAGGATGCAGAAATATTCTATTGACAGCTTTTATCAGAAGTGGAGAAACAAGTTTCCTGAAACACTGTATGTCCTCCAAGGTAGTTTTCTAGAGTTAAAGTTAATTTTCCGTATATATGTGGTTGTTTTTTGCCTGTTCGATCTCCATAAACTCTGAAGTCTCCTCTGCTATTTGTCCAGGGATACGGAAATCAATGGGAATGGGCTGCGCCGTCTCAGCCGGCTGGCACTGAGCCACAGGGCAGCAAGCTTCCCCCTTAGGACTGGAAGTGCTGCGAGAGTTCTGAGGATCCAAATTGCAGCCGGTGCCCTGAAGAAACTGAAGGAAGTTCTCCTCGATGGATCCCTCGCGGCTCGGCAGCCTGTCCTCCACCTCGACCCCCGCTCGGCGAAACAAGCAGGGCAGATGCTTGCCCAGCTCCTCGCGGATCTGCCGGTTCAAGCAGCCGTAGAAGAAGGGGTTAGAGGTGAAGCAGAAGTAGCCGATCCAGGTGACCACCTCCTCCAGGGAGGCCAGTGTGGCAGGTGGGCTGGCAGCCAGCGCTGAATACAAGTGGAAAGTGAAGTAGGGGAGCCAGCAGCAGAGAAACTGCCCACCAACAGCGGCAAGCACTGCTGCAGCCTTTCCACCCCCAAAGGGTCGCTGCGGAGTGGCCCTGTCAGTGCCGGTACCCGTCCCCGAGCTGGTAACCATCGTGGACCGGCTGCTGAGGGACTCAGACCTCTGGCGACGGGGCGTCTCCATCCACGTGGGAAGCGGTCCGTGGTGCATGGCGGCTACGCGGGCAACTTTGAACATGTTGCAGTACACAACGAGGATGACCAGCAGCGGGCACAGGAAATACACCAGAGTGAAGAGGACCATGAAGGCTAAACGGTTTGACCCTCCCCCAGTCCAGTGCAACGAGCAGCGCCTGTGACCCTGAGCCGGGGGTGGCGGGATGGCCCCTCCGCCTCCTCCCCCGACTCCGCCACCTTCCAGAAGAGGACTCCTGCCGCTTTGCAGGAACCAGGCGAGCAGCGGCAGCGCCGACATGGCCAGAGCTTTGACCCATATCCCCACTAAGACCGAAGCCACCAGGCCGACGGTCATCTTCACTTCGTAGCGCATGGGATGGATGATGTAGTAGTACCGCTCCACGTTGATGACTGAGATGGAGAGAATGGCAGCACTGACGAGGCACACGCTGAGAAAGAGGTAGCTCCTGCACAAAGCCTCCCCGAAAAACGCTCGGCCGGAGAGCATGCCGAGCGGCATCAGCACCAGGGCAGCCAGCAGGTCCACCACGCACAGGTGGAAGACAAAGGCAAATTTGTGGAGCTGGGGGGCCTTCGCGATGACTGCCATGACAGCCACGTTACCCACCACAGCCAGGAGGTCCATGAGCAGCATTGCTAGCAGGGCTAGAGACTGGGACAGGGCCCAGCCCTCGGACAGAGAGGAGGCAGACGTGTTGGAAGTGGGCTGAGGAGGGGTTTGGGAGGAGTTCCACATCGGCTCCATCGAAGGGCGGGATGAGGCAGGCGGGCAGGGTCAGTCACAGGCCCATCACCCATCCTTCAAAACCAGGAAGTGCAGCCAAAAAAAAAAAAGAAATGAACAGTGGCTGAAGAATTAAATGGAAGGTTTCCTTGTAGCTCAGATGATGATGGTGAGATCGTCAGGAGGGTCAGACTTTATGATTCCTGTTGGTTCAGAAAGTCTTATCTGCAATCAGTCACATCCAATCCTAAAAACACAGAAGATCACAGGATAAGAAGTGAGTTTATATTATTTTTACACATTTCTTCTTTTCCAACTCCAACTGTTTGCACTGTTGGAGATGTTGGTTTGTAATAATTCCATTAAATATTATCAATCCAAGCACTTTAAATCCCTCTCAGACAAAGTGTTTTAAACAACTTTTCTGCTACTAAGTTGACACTGATAACTAGAAATAAACAAATAAACAAAATATTTTCTTTTTTAAATTATTATTCGGAAGAACCATTCTTGAGGTCCAGCAGGAGATGATATTTACTTTTCAAGCACACATCCTGTCAATGCATGAATGCAATGTTAATTCACCAAAACTAATCCTACCACTGAAAAGGCACCAGCAGTTATCTACTGCAGCTTTTGTTTACACCATATCTATATAACTTACAAAATAAAAGCCTTTAGATTAAAGCCCTATGCTTGTGTGTACAGGGCTAATTTTACTTTGTGGTTATCACCAGCAGAGGAAGTCTGACGCCGACTCCCTGTGTAAACTCAAGCGTTTTGAATGAGGGACATGTGAGTAATATATATATATATATTTATAGAATTTACATGTTTAGTTGCTGCAGCAAAAGGCTGGGATGTTCTGTGAATGAAAACCCCACAAATATGTGGGTCAAAAAAATCTAAAATCTCTCGCCTCACACACACAGCTACTCCCAGTTCAGCTGAATCCTCCTGCTTGATTTGGTCCGGTTACTCTTTTCTCTGCTAATCATTAATGCAACAGAGCCATTATGAAGGAAGGCCACATTCTTTAAATATAAAAGTACAGTTTAAGTAGGTGTATCTGTTGCACTCAGCAGAATCTGATCAGGAGATGGGAGGAAGAGGGCAGAGCCAGAAGATTTGCTGAGAATCAGAGGGCAGCCAAACAGAAAGAGAGCATTGTGTACATGAATCAGAATATTTCCTGATGCATCTGTCTGCTGCTTGCCTCTCTTAGGAGGAAAATCCTGCTTTTGCTCCCACTGCTGAGCTGCACACTGGAAATCAATCACTGTACCTTATAAATGATGCTGAGGCACTTCCCATGGTAAGAGCTGGCCTCTTTTTTTCCCCCGTCCCCTGGTCTGCCTGTGCATCCTTTCTCCCTGGATGACTACAGCTGTGGCGGCAGGGATTCTTCTGAAAGGATGCTGATGTAAACGCTCGCAAAGAAGACACCAGCTCCCTCTCTCTGCTGGGGGGGGGGGGGGGGGGGGGGGGGGGGGGGGGGGGGGGGGGGGGGGGGGGGGGGGGGGGGG
>JAUBOC010000138.1:12881741-12895308 GCA_032275365.1 Anablepsoides cearensis | reverse complement strand
ACATTTTCAAAATTATTATCTATGTTAATTTTATGGTGATTTTTCTGAGAGTATCATTTTTTCTGATACACCCTGTATAATCATAAACTACGGGATATATATCATATGCTGACTATACAGAACGTCAGTCCAGTAATATAGATCTACAAAGTTCAGCCTAGTAGTACTAAAGGTAATTTTACTGTTGTCCATCATATTTACCTCTCACAATGTTATAATATTTATCAAAAATATAATAATTTGTTGGAACAGCAAATTTGTCTTTTCGTGGGTTTATCTGACATAAGGTTGTCAAAATCAAGCTGCATAACTGACCTATTTTCTGCATCTCTGACATTTTTAAAAATAAAAAATATTTTAATGACCTGTAATGAATTGTCTGGGTTCTTGTGTTGTTTTGGTTCTAGTCTGGTTTTGTCTTGTCCCTCTCTGTTTACCTCCTCCTGCCTGTCTTTGCTCCAGCCCCACCCACTCACACCTGATCCTCATGTTTCTCTCCCAGGTGTTTCTTGTTTCTCCTCGTTAGTTCTCCTTTATATTCACTTCTGTCTTCAGTCTTTGTTTGCTGTTCATGTCCTTGCTAAGCCAGGTTTTGTTTCTTGTTTACTGCCTTGCCAGTGCTTTGTTTTTGTTTAATAAAATCCTTTTTTGCCACCTTCGCACTGTCCTGCATTTAAGATTCTAACCAAACAAGCCTAAAACGTAACTTAACCTTGAACTTGTTGTTGTAGTGTTGACAATTTATTGCAAAATATTGCATCTCTTTTTGATATTCCTTGCGTGACTGTCTGCTGCATCTCCTTTTTACCACTATTCATGGATGTTCCTGAGTCAAAACTCAATGCATAGCAATGGCACCTGTGTGGCGCACGATAAGTCACATGATGTCCAATCCTGTAATATCGATCAATGGTCAGAAAGTCAGGCTGTGAACCAACAGAACGAAGCTCTGAAACGAGAGACATTGATGAGCTCAATGAGAAGTGGGTTCAAACCAATCAGGCCTTAGAAGAACAGAGCGTGTTCCTTCAGAAACAATCTGAAGTGTTTAAAAACACCTTAATGACCCTCAAAGTTCTTGAAGACCACAGTGAGACAGCGTCCTCTCAGTCAGACCCGGCAGGAAAACGTCAAACAGCTTTCCAATGAACTGTCCAAAGATCACGACATCATGAACCTCAGTGATCAGGCCCAGCAGGAGTGCACATCCATCACACAGAGTCTGGAGGAACTTTCTACCCAAAGAACTCTGAGATCAACACTGAAAATGAGACACCAAACCAAGAGCTGGGTACGCCTCCAGATGACCTGCAAACAGACAGTCCACCTCGTACAAGTAATCCTCTGGAGACAGGTTTTATACTAAGAACAGTATGTGACGACTTCAGCTCTGGATATCTGAACCAGGAGCTGGCATCACCTGTGGATGAGAACCCATCTCCTGTGTCTGGCTACCCAAGACCTTTCTGAAGGGACCTCTGCAAGTCAAGGGTCATGAGACACTGTGTTCCAGCCTTTATTATGTGATGCCTGTTTTCATTATTTATTTTACTTTACTTGGGCCAGGAACATTTATTACTTCAAAAATAAAATGTGATATTTGTGACTAAAACTTTCATCGTTTAAATTTTATTTATCTGTTAAGCTCTTTGGCGAGTGGTTAAAGCCATCGCCTGTCACATGGGTTTTCTCCGGGTACTCCGGTTTTCCCCACAATCCTATAATTATCCAATCTATTAAAGATTTTCCACAGGTTTATGAGATGCTTTGCTGGTTTATGTTTTGTTTTCTTCATGTTCTTTTAATCCCAAGTTATAAGTGTATCATGTACAATCAGTCAGTTAGGGTTAGAACAAAATAAATAGAACTTGATATGTTTTGATGGTGTTTTTCATTGAATTTGTATTAATCCATTTAGTCAAACAATATAATTTAGAACTGTCCCATTAAATAAATAAATAAATGTGGTGAATGTTTATAGACCTGTTTAACACTGATGGTTGAAGATGTTGCTGAGGTAAAGAAACCTTCAGCAACTTTTATTAACTGTTTGTTTTTAATGCCTGATATGGATTTCAAGTCAAATCCATCCTGTTGACAGTGGAGAGAATTGAGTTTGTGGTTGGGTTTTTAGGTTGTTCAGACAACAGGTAAGTCAGTTTATATCATGAAATCCCATATTTCAATAAAATAGTGTCAGTAAAATAAAGACAAAGGAAAAAAAGACAATATATCAGCTTGTGTTTAAAAAAAGATGTCTTTATTTAAACACAGATCAAATGTTTCATTGCTCACAGGCAAATATAAAACTTCAGGTATAAAATAAAAATATACAAATTTTTACATTGAATTTTTATTTTTCTTACCTGTACTGTTCACTGTAGACATCTGATGAATCCTTCAAAAGGAGCCACAGTTTGTTTGTTTTTTAGTTGATAACTTCAGAATTTATCAAAGTACGTCACCTCGTCCAGGACTGACCTGAAACTCTCAACATTTGGGTTAAGAACACCTTCTGAAATGTTTAATAGCATCTGCTGAACTGGACCCTCTAAAGCAAGGGTCCCCAATACTGGGCCAAGGACCGATTCATGTATTATTATTATGGAATAATTATTATGGAATCAGCCAGTATGGTATGGATCAGTACTGGGCCAAACTGGAATAAAAACAACTTCTATTAAAAAAACTACATAAATAGCTACTTAAACACATTAGTCTGCAAGGTATTTTATTTTAAAATGTAACCATTTTTGTTTGCACTTTTTATGTACAAGCTAAACTTAGCATGGCTACAAGCTAAACTTAGCATGACTAGAAACTAATAATGCCATGACCACAAGTTTAATTTAGCACCCTTACAAGCTAAACTTAACAAGCCTACAAATGAAACTTACAACCAAAAGCTAAACCTAGCACAACTAGAAGTTTTGTTTTTTTTAGCACAACTAGAAGTTAAACCTAGCACGCACAAAAGCTAAACCTAGCACACATATAAGCTAAATGTAAAAAATCTAGTAAAATTCAGGGTTAATATTTTCTATGATACTGGTTTGTAATGCAAAAATGTTGGGGATCACTTTTCTAAAGTACAAAAAATATTAATGTATAACCTGAGCTTTCTTTGACCAAAGAAAAAAATTAATAAATAAAATTTAGGTACATTTAACTGCATCTGTCAACATTCATGTTCAGTTATTGGAACAGCTTCTGTAAAAATTTAAAATATGAAAGAAAATAAATGTTGATGTGTCTTAAAGTTACATAAAGGACTTCTCATAAGATGTGGGCTTTAATAAAAACTACAGTTAAACTACAAAAAGTGTTGCAGTTTAATAGCTTTTGTCCACAAATCTAAACATTCTCGTTCTTGCCTGAGTGCAGAGATCTGAGCTCTTCATAAACTATTTGTTTAGTTCTATTTGTTCTGACCCACTGGGACTGTGTGGTTGTGTTTACATACCTGACTTACCTTCTGCTGACGGCGCAGGTTGTTCATCTGCCTGACGAGCAATCAGACTGCAGATCTTTAAACCCCACCTGTTCTCCCAGAGCAGAGAAAGAAAACAGTGTTAACAGATCGGCCTCATCTCCAGCAGTTTACTGAAAATTACCTTAAAATTAGGGTTTCTGTGTGAACATAGGTCTGAACTTTTCCACACATTTAAATCCTATATTTCTTAGATCAGGGCTGTACAAAGTGAGGTCTGTGGGCCATTTATGGCCTCTTGAGTGATTTTGTGAGGCCTAAGACTGCAGTAAACAAAAGATATAGTTTTGACTTTAGTGGTTGAAGCAGATTGACATAATTTAACACTTGTTTGTCAAGAAAAGTGACTCATCATGCTTTTGTTACTGATAAACTAAAATGTTATTTCAAGCTCATAACAGGAACTGGAAATGAAAACTAAATCTGGTGCAACGCAACAAATATTTTTACTTATATGTTAAAATTGCACACTGTCCTGCTTGAATAAAGTGAATGAAAAATTATTTACAAATTTTTATGGCTGTGATCTTGGTACTTATTTTACAGGATTTTAGTTAAACGCTGGTTGTTTTAAATGTGCTTTAGAAATAAAGTTGAATTGACAGAATAAAGAAACTTGTCCTGCTGCCTTTATTTACAGACGCAGTTTTCTCCATGTTTGGTAAGCAACGTTTGTTTTTATTACTAATCATTGTGACGACGGCAGCAGCAAGTCTCCGTCAGCAGCATATCAAATATTTATCTTTAATAGATAAAAATTTAAAAATCCAATTAATATTAAAGCTAACACACAAACACGTCAGTTTTCTTTATCTGTAACTTGGTCATAAAGTGTTGGACGTGACTCTAAGTTCCTCAGTGTTTTTTTTTTTATTCTACGTTTATTTTAATCTATTTCTGTATCATGAGGTTATAAAGTAGCTGGTGTTAAGATTTAAGATTGAAATAATGCATAATAATAATGTTTATCAGTATAATTTTCCTTAAATTGCAGGTTTTGTGTAGTATAAAGTATTTGAGAACAAAGATGGCTAAATCTATTGATGTTCTGTACAAAGTAAGTGTTATTTAATGATAAAGCACTGTATATGTTGTACAATGCAATAATAGTTCCACACTCGCTTTATTGTATTGAAGTCTGGGGGAAAGTGTGTAAGACAATTACAAATCCTGTTTTTCTATTACAGAAAAGAGCTGTGAGAATTATTACTGGAAAACATTATTGTCACCCATCAAATTTATTATTTCACAAATTGAAAATATTAAAGTTATTTGATTTGGTTGATTATAATATTCTATTGGTTATGTATAAGGCCCATAAAAACATATTACTTTTAAACATGCAGGTAAATTTTGTAAAGAGAAAGAGCTGTTTTAACCTTAAAAGGGACAGATATATTTGTAAACACAAATTCAGAACTAGTCTGAAGGTACGGTGTACTTTATTTCAAGGAATAAAACTATGGAATAATTTGGAAAGTGATGTAAAAAAATGCAGGATCACTGTGTATGTTTAAGAAAATGATAAAAGTTGGATTGTTAAAGAAATACGAAACAGTATGTGTTTCCATATAACTTTTTGTTCTAGAGGGTTTAAATATTGTTTTTGTTTTGTTAATAACAGATTTTTTTGTTATATGAACTTATTCTTGGAAAAAAGGGGAAAATAAAAGATTTTTTTCTTCTTTCTGCTGCCTTTCATTTAATTTTATTTGAGTTTTTGATGTATGTATATATATTTTTCTCTTATTTTTCTTGTTATTGTATATAAAATTGCTTGTTTGGTTTTTAATGAAATGAACTAAATATAAATACAATTTACTATTATTATAATACTAAATGTGAATATTGATATGGAGAAACGAGGTGATTAAACAACTTGAATATTTACATTAAAAAAAGCCTGTTTCTACATTTAGTGACCCTTTTTGCTGATGAGTCAAAGGCTGAGGTTAGTTTATCTGCTGTCAGCAGGAAGTTACTGTGCAGCTTTAATGCTCTTCAACACATAAATGTTTTCAACACCACCTGAATACGTCACCTGTGACAGTGCAGCCAGGAGACTCAGAGCCGCTTCGTCCCTCAGCTCCAGGAACAGCCGGACACAGAGCCGGGGCCTCGTGTGGACACGTGGGGCCTCCAGCCTTCAGCACACCTGCTGGTCCTCCTGTCAGGAAGCAGTTCTGGTGATCCAGTGGCGAGGTCGTTTCTGGTGACCCAACCCTCGCCGCCTCGCTCTCAGATGCACTTATGCCATGTTTTTAAAATCACATTCTACTCTACGAGGCAATCTTTTATCTCCTCTGCTGTGCTTCCTTTCCAAGATTTTGGCAACAAAAACAAAACCAAAAAAAAAAAAAAAGCAGTTGCTGTTGCACTGTCTCAACCTTCCTTCTGCTCCTCCGACGGGCTGAAGACTCGAGTGAAGTCTGGCCCGAACACAGAGGTCTTCCTCGTCAAATCTCCAGAATGCAACTACACAAATAAGAACCTTCGCTCCTCCTCAGGCTGCTGCAGATCCCGGCGTCCCGCAGAGAGGCCCTGTCTGATGAGGCAGAGCCTGGGGTTATCTGCTGGTGGTCAGCCACACCTCCACGCTCAGGCGGAGGGCGACTGAAGCGAGTAGCCACGTGTCTGAGGTCAAACAGACGCTAGACTTGCAGAAAACGGATTTTAGCATGGCCAAATTTCAGGAAGAGTGAAGCTCCTCACAGAGATCGTTCAACACATGAAAACACTGAATTGAGAGGCTTTCCATCCTCATTTCCTCTCTGCTGAGAAGGCTGCTGCTGCTGTCAAAGTGAAAGCCTCTCCAGTTTGATCAAAACCACTCCAAGAACAGAACAGGTCACAAAAGTTGTCTTCCGAGCCACTCGTGTTTCCCACGAAAGAGCAAATTTATTAAGACAAGATCAAGTGCATGCTGCACTCTGCGTGTTGGTCTGACAGTTATATATTCATATGTATTTCTATTTACTTCTTAGGCCCAAGAGCAGTGATGATCTCCCCTTCTCTCTCCAGAAATCCTGAGTATACAGCACATATATTGTTTTTTTTCTCCAGATTTAAAACACAGTACTCAAATCAAAGAATGAAAAGCAAATCATTAAAAGTTCTCTCAGAGAATGGTGTCGAAGGCCATAAAGAGCAGGATCCTCTCAAGTCCACAGATCGTGTTTTCATTTCTACATCCAGATCTGGTCCAGAGCGTGCAGAACTCACACAAACACAAACACACACACATGAATCTTCATTAACAGGTTACAGCTTTTTGTTTGTTTGTTTTAAATGACAGTCTTTGCTGGGGTGATATTTATAGGCTGTAAATTGTTTAACATAAAGATAACCAAACACAAAAAGCAATCAAGTCCAGAATGTTACCTTTCAAAGTAAAAGCCCCTTAACACAAGAATCAGTTAAAATAAAAATAAGAAACATCTGTCATGTACTAAGTAACTTTGAGAACTTCATCAGTTAATATTTGAACGGTTTAGGTTTAATATAAAATTAGTATTCAATATTGAAGTCATTATTGGGTATTGGGTAATGATAAAAGGTTCTGGATCGTTAATGAAATCTAATGACAAAAAATGAAGAAACGGAACCAAATTCAATTAAGACCAGATAAAAAAAAACTAAAATTAACGTAAAATAAAAAAAATTAAAAATCAACTTAAAAAAAAGAGAAATAAACTAAAAAGAAAAAAAATAAACTAAACCAAATAAAATAAAATAAAAAAAACATGATGGTGTAAATAAAATGTATCAGTTCTAAATATAAGTTTTTTAATCCCTGCGTTTTGGAACTTTATGCTTCATTTACCACAAAAAAAAAAACCCAGTTTCTGACACCACAAAGACTAAAACACAAAATGTTCTTTTTTATCCCCAGTAGCTCTAAATAGTGCTGCCTGAAGCCATCACAGTAAAAGATGTTATATTTAAAGTGGGGGTTTTACATCTGAGGTAACTGACATATTTGCACATCTGGAACAAGTACTTTAAAGAGCGACAGATAAAATTCTCTGGGTAAATATTGACAACGTTTAACTGAATCTAAACTCAGAATCAAATAAAACGAGGATTTATGCTTTTTGAAATGTCCCAGGCAACAAACAGAACTGATTCACAGAAATCTATTTGCTCCTCGTTACTTTCAGAAGAGTACCTTTTATGTTTTCCTCTCATCTCCAAGTAGCATCTCACACGGAATTAAGAATCAAGTCAATCAATTATCAAATTTTCTGCTACTCTTTTTTTGTCTCTAAATCTTTCACAGCATGAAATAACAGATTAGGAAACTTAAATCAGATTTTTCTTGCTTTACTATCAACACCTCCATGTTTCATACCTTTGACAGTTAGTGAATAAAAAAAACAAAAACAAAAGATGTGATTTGCACTTTTTTTCTTTTTTTTTTTTTTTTTAAGAGGCTCCTTTAATTATGACCATCACCAGGTAGTCTTCCTCCGATTTGGCAAAAGCTTTGGCGGAATCATCCACGTACTGCTGGGAGAACTCGCACGGCGGGAAAGCGTGCAGGACTCCCCCGTGGTCCTTGTCGCGGCCGCCCCCCACAGGGAGGCTGATGATGCCGGCGGCTTCCTTCTGCTTCAGGTAGGAGACCAGGTTCTTCAGCGGCCTCTCCATGGAGCTGCCGGGGTCCTGCGCCCCGCCCTCCTCCTCCGCGGACGACTTTCCGGGCACGGCCAGGAGAACGGCGAACCCGCTGGAGCTGGCGGCCTTGATGCGGCGGGCCACCTCCTCCAGCTTGGGCTGGTCCAGGCGCAGGCGCTGGCTGATCTTCAGCTGGGACACGCTGCCGCCCGTGGAGCCGTCCACCAGCAGGCCGGTGGCCACCTTCATGTCTCCATCCAGCAGGTGCAGCGAGGTCGGGAAGCTGCTGTTCTTCAGCAGGAGGACCCCCTGCCAGGCGCGGCTCAGCTTCTGTCTTTCCGCGCCGAGCTGCTTGCTGGGCTTGAGCGGAGACGAGCTCGAGGTCGGGTTTTCCGATCGGTGCTCCTTCTTCGCCGGGCTCTTGGAGTCGCCGCCGCCGGCTTTCCGTCGTTTGTCCGCGCTGGAGCCCGGCTCCAAGGGGCTCTGCGCTCTTCGTTTTTTGTCGGCGGAGCCAGCGTTGTTGTGGTTGTTCTGCCACTCTCTGACGGGCGTAGTTCTGTCAGAGCGAGGCAGCCGCTCGGAGTCGCTGCCGCGGCCCGCTTCTCGGCTGATGTCGATGCTGCGCTCCAATGAGTTGCCGCGACAGGGCGGGCCGAAGTTAATGGCGTCGGGCGAGCGCTCCAGCCGCCACCCGTCGTCTAAATGTCTCCTCTTTCGGCCCGGATCTCTGCCCTGCAGCTCCCGCTCCGTGGACCAGCTCTTCCTGGAACGCCTCTCCAAACGATCCACGGGGTCGAAGCCCGCCCCTCGCATCCGGTCGTGGACGTTCAGGCCGGACCACTCGGACAAGGCGTACAGATCTTGGTCTCTGAAGCGAGCAGGAATCGGAGGGGAGCGCTCTCTCATTCTCACGGGCTTGTTGAGGGGGTGAGAGAAGGGTTCAGGTACCAGATCATAGTGTGGCAGGGGGAGAGGAAGCTGCATGTACTGCTGCTGTTGTTGCTGCTGCTGCTGCTGCTGGTAGCAATGTTGTTCCGTGTCTGCAAAGTCCACTCTGAGTCTTCTGTCCGGACCACCGAGGGGGAAGCCTCTCATGTGGGAACACGCAGCCTGAGCAGCATCCATGCTTTCATACTGGATGTAAGCCCACGAGTCTCCTTTCCTGTAGTCTATAGTCCTGATGGTGCCAAAGCGGTCAAACTCCTTAGCCAGTGCACCCAGGGGAACCCACGGTCCAAGCCCACCCACCCACAGCCTGGTTGTGGGTGTAGGCTTACCATAGCCGATTTTAATCTGGCTGCGGCCCACCACTTTCCCCGCCATGGCTAGTTTGGCACGATGAGCCATGTCGAGGTTCTCAAACTTGAGGAACCCAAAGGTGTTGCTCTGTCCTCTGGCAGTCCTCTTTATGTCCACCTCTGTGATCACACCGAACCTTTCGAACGCCCTCCTCAGGTCATTTTCAGTCAGGTTTGTGTCCAGGTTGCCCAAAAACAACGTCCTGTTTGCCCTCTGGTCGTCCTCTGGGCTGATCAGATCCTCCTCGCGGAAAACGACACACTCTGGAATGAAGGGGGGTCTGTTTCTGGCCTCATACACTGAAAAGTCTCTGTCCCTGTCCAGTTCTCTGAGGTGAGGAGGTGGGTGAGGAGGTGGGGGAGGAGGAGGAGGGAGACGGCCCAGGGCCAGTTGTTGTAACCGGTAGTCCCTGTAGCCCACACCCGACGGGGACTGGGCTCTCTGGGAGTGGAGATTCCTGTGCCCCGGGGGGAAACTGTCTTTATTAAGGGGTGAGCGGCTCCTACGTCTGTTCATGTAGACGGTCTCTATTTTCAGCGGCCGGTCGTACAGCACCAGCTTGCCGCGCGCGTGCTTCGCTGCCCGGGCGTCGTCGGGCCTCCTGAAGTTCACGAACGCTACCCGCTCGTCGTTTTCCCGACAAATTTTGACGCTCACCTCCCCGAACTTCTTGAACTCGTGGAACAGCCCGTCCTCTATCTCCTCGTCGTTCAGCTCGGAGCCGAGCTCGCTTATTTTCAGAGTCTTGTACTCACTTCCTGGGTTCGGCGGAGGCCGCGGGTCGCCGCGTGAACCGGACCTGGATGTCTCCGCGGCGACGTCAGCGCCACCGTGCGACTTGTTCGCCGAAGCAGCCCCGTAGTCGTAGCCGCCACCGGTCCGACTGGACGAATTGTGTCCGTCCGAGTCCCGCACGTCCCTTTTCTCGCCGTGGAGGCTCCTCCTGGACGGGACGCCGCTCTGAGTTGAGCCGTTGCCCGCGTTGCTGCCTGCCGAGAGCGCCCCGGACTTCTTGTTGCTCGGGTAGCTTCCTCCTCCTCCTCGGTCTCTGCCGTCGTCAGGCGCTCGGGATCGTTTCTTCACCGGCGATCGCTCTTTTCCTTTCATTTCAAACAGCAGACGACTGCGACAACGCTGGCGTAGTTAAATGTACCGTTTGCTGGATAAATCAACCGACGCTGCCCAAACTTAAGAGCTTTTCCTACAGTTTCTCTCAGGCGAGCGACGCAGTAGACATGTTGGCTAAAGTTGCACTACTGAAGCGGAGGTACCGCCTCCGTGCCTTTCCGGGAAGCTGATTGGGTTAGCCGCTTGTCAATCATGTAAAATGCAAAGACTGTCGGCCTATCATAGGACAGGGTGCGACTCTTGCTGCCGGGGTCAAAGTACAATCTTTACAGGCAAAAAATAATCTTAGTCTGCAATATTTACACAATAAAAGGAGCAGATTTAGATTAGAATCGTGCTTATCAAAACATGGAGCAACCTTAATGGGAGCAGTATGTGTTTGCACAGGGAAGTTGCATGAGGAAAAAGGATTTATTTCCAGTCAGGGATGGGCAAAATGTTTCCGTCAAAACGTGCAAAAGGTCAAGGTGTAGGAGAAAAGTCTTTATAATAACATTATTCATAATAACATCCATCTATTGTCTGAACCCAGACATGCTTTTTCTAATTGAAACTCTCCAGCAGCCTTTCTGCACAAACTATAAAGAAAATGTAGTGAGAACAGCATATGTGACTGACTACTCTGAAGGAGTTACAAGCTTCAGCAGGGACATGGCAAAGTGACAAAGAGAAAGTCACTAGAAAACTCGTAAAATCTTGATTAAAGTCTCTAAACAATCTAGACAAACAAGTTAAACCAAACCACATCCTCTCCATGACTGCATCTTTAGATCCAGCTCATGAACACCAACAGGACCAGGACCAGCCAGGGCGGAGTCCCACCTGCTCTTTTTCTGTTTAATAATGGAATATTGTTCTGTAAGTTAAACAAAAACTCATCTAGATAAATCAAATCTTTACTCCCAGTGTGGTCAAAACACTGAAAAATAATTCACCGTTCATGTCATAAAGCAAACTAAATTCAACAATAAAAAATATCTTATAGAGTATTAATGTTTTTCTATGCAGAAACCAATTATAACAACACACTCAAGCTGCGGTTTGAAGCTAAATGACAAATAATATCCAGTTTTATCTCCAGATTCTTACTGAATCTATAATTCCATGTTTTTACCTCTAAATCCAGATTTGTTTTATCTCCAGATTCTTCCTGAAACTATAATTCCACGTTTTTACCTCTAGGCGGCAGACCTGGCTTCGTAAATTCACTTAACTGAAACAAACTATTACAGTCAAGGAACTAAAGAATCCATAAAATCAATGTTTCTGTGTCAACCCTCACTGTGAAAATGATTTTTGAACTTTGATGCTGAAAATGTTGATTCTCCAGACATAAAAAGTAAAAAAAAAAAAAAACAGTGACAATCAGCAAAATGTGATAATGCTGGGAGAGTGAAGCTCTTTAATGCTTTTTTATTGCATAACTAGACTGTATTATAGCTCATATAATCCATCCGCACGCCAGGGGCGGGGCCACAAGGGCATTGGCCCAGATGAAATCTGATTGGCCCGCTGACGTGCCCCTGTCTTGTCACTCATATGTTCTTTGCCCGAGACCTGATGATGGTGGATGCAGTTTCACGTTTAAACACTAGAGGCGCTAATGAGTAAAATAGAAAAGTCCAGCCTGAAACGAGTTTACAGAAGTCTTCTTCTCTTCTTCAGAAGATTTGAACAGTGGTGCAGGAAAAAAATTTCAATTGACAAAAAAAAAAAAAAAAATGGCTGGGTTTTCCCACATGCTGTGTGTTTGAGAATATTTTATTTATGAAAATTAAAAATGCATGTAAAATTGGTAAGGAGAATTTGCTGTACACGTTTTTTAAATTACATTACATACAAGTGTTTGAGAATGTGTGACTCTTTAAATGTTAAACAGATACTTGACCCCTTTATGACCTTTGTGGACCCTTGATGGCCCCTTACTTACTGCCGCACACTATTATTATCTATTCTATTTTTAAGACATGTAGGGATTAAAGTCTGCAGCGTCCAGGCCTTCTGTTGTTCAAACGTACCTTTTTTAAATCCTTTTATGTTCGTTTGAACATACATGTTTGTTCCTTTTTCATTTTAATGCTTTACTCCAAACTTCTGGGATTAAGTTAGAGCAACATCCTCATTGCAACAACAGAGACCAAATGTTTGTGCTGCACTGGATGGGTGTGTTAAAAGGCTTATTGCTGTCCTAAAAATGGGGGCAGGAGCTTCACCCTCAGCCCTGTCCTGTCTTTCAGAGACCATCTGGTGATGTCCCTCTGTAGGCGATCACATGTCCCCACATTGGTCCAGTATTAAAAAAAGGTTAGTGTCAAAAAATGAAATCTCCTTTTAATGTTATTTGTTTGTCCTCTTCAATTAAAATAATTTAGTCCCCATACGGACTAAATAATGCTATTCTGTTTTTATACTTTAACAGTCAAATTATTGTGTGAATGTGTTTAATGTGAAACATCCTGCAGAAGCTGCTAATGTTGGGACCATTACAAACACAATGACGTGAAGGTTTTTTGTTAACGAGCTGTCAGAGAGTGAGTCTGTGAGGGATTACTGAGTGTAAAACAGCTTTTTAATGACTTTCTATTTTTACGTGAACAGCTTGTTCTCACACGCCGGGGCTTCACGTCGGACAGATGTTCAGTGACGGATATGTTTCTGTCATCAGCTGGATGTTTTCCACCTGTGTGCAAACTCAAACCTAGTATCTTGGGAACCAGGTTTCGGTTCAGAACCTGGGTCGGCGATCGCACCGTGACCCACTTTTTTTTTCCATCACCCGAACACCTGCCGACACCTGAGAGACAGTCCATGCAGCGAGGACCATACTAATCCTCCCACTTATTTTTAATGTGACAGAGTTATTACAGCACCACTAATCTAAATATTAGTTGCACTAACCCAGGGGTCTGCAACCTTTATGATCAAAAGAGCCATTTTTGGTTCTGACACATTAATGAAATGTGTCCAGAGCCACAAAACAAGCTACAACTGTGATTATCAACTGCTGGTCCGTGGGCCTTTTCGGGGCCTTTT
>JAUBOC010000138.1:12862676-12873305 GCA_032275365.1 Anablepsoides cearensis | reverse complement strand
TTATGTTTGTGGTTGTAATGTGACAACATATGGAAAAGTTCAAGGGGTATGAATACTTTTGCAACCCACTGTAAATGGCTGAAATTCAGTCAGTTTTACACATATTGTGTTAAAATTTTGGGTGTTTTTAGCTTAGTGTTAGTCACAAAACACACTCCAAGTGCCACTTCTTGAACTTAAATATTGCTTAAAACTTTAGCATTAACTATTGAAGTTGATTGTGTTTGTCTGTTAGTAAAATATCCCTTAAACCACTACTAAAAACTTATTGAAACTCTCAGAAAACAATAATTTATTCTACACCTACAACTGATTAACTTTTAGAGTCAGTCTAGTTCAAGTTGACTGCCACAGTCTATGGATTTTAGGTAACACATAAATGGCTATAACAGTCAAAACACAGACACTGAGCATGATATTGCATAAGATTGCACATAACATTATTTTCAAGGTTCAACTCCATCATTTTACTTCTCAAACTACCTTGATCATAGTCTAAACCTCATGGGAACGTGATATGCATTCCTTCCTTCCTTTAATTTCTTAAGTCAAACAATCTGTACAGATTCAATCCAGCAGATTATTTAATAAACACCGAGGCTGTATCATGTGACGTGGATCAGAAGAGCATCTTTTTCACTTCCTCCCTTATGTTCAGGATGAAGCAAACATTTCCCTGAAAAAACAGAGAGGGCTGGGATGGATGTTACTGTGAGAGGATTAGAGGATTTACAGAAATGAAAATAAATAAATAAAAATCGCTGAAGTTAAGCTTTTGCGGAGAAATTAAATGGAACAATTTGGAGGATTAGAAACTTTGGAATGAAAAATATTGCGTAACGGAGGAAAAGTCATGGTTAGTGGCGTTCACATAAAGGCTCTGCTGTCTTTGTGTTGACATCGGTAATGATCCTGGAGAAACATGGCTTGCAGTTTTATTACAGGTTTAACCGAGCATTAAATGGAGAAATAATGGGGTCTGCAGAACTGTAAAGGGTAATATAAGGACCACTGTATGAGATGATGCATTCAGAGTATGTGTTGTGAATGACTCTCAGCTACTACCACGTCAGACTTTAGGTTAGTGTAAAAAAAAAACACTATATGTAGATTATATGTAGATTAGCTGTGGCAGCCACATTAAATCGAGGTGACTTGGAAAGTGCATTAGTTTTAAATGTTTACCTAATTGTTACTTCCTGAGAGTTTCAGTAAAATCCATCCAGTGGTCCATGAGATATTTGGCAGACAAACAGCATTTACAGCAACAGTTCAAGCTAAAGTTTTAAGCAAAGATATTGCTCAATAAGAAGCACTTAGAGTATAAATTTTGAAAGACTCTCAGCTACTACCACACTAAATTTTATCACCATGTGTTTAAAACGGTCTAAGTTAGAGCCATTGTTGTGTTTTCTACTGTCACTTGGCTGTGGCGGCCATCTTGAAATGGTTTGACTCCAGAAGGTGATCAGTTGTAAAGGTACATCCAGGGATTACTTTCTGAGAGTTTCAATAAAATTTGTTTAGTGGTTTATGAGATATTTTGCTAACAGACAAACCTCTTCCTGTTGCACATTTTCTGAGTTTGTTTCTATTCTTTTAAATGCAGGACTGAAAATTCACATCTGGAATCCAGCTGTCCTTCCTCTCTCTCTCTGCACTTGCTCCCTCTCCCCCCCACACCTCTGGACCCTCATCCTCCTCAATGCCGAAGAACAGCAAGGTGACGCAGCGTGAGCAGAGCCATGAGCAGGTCACAGAGTCTGTGGCCGACCTGCTCGCTCACGAGGAGCCGCTCGACTACAAGAGCAGCTCCCTGAATGTGGGGGCCGCCGCTGCTGCAGCCGCCGCCGCCGGCGGGAAGAAAGTCCCGCAGATCCAGGCGCCTGAGAACGATGGCAGGCCCGCCTGGAACAGCAAACTGCAGTACATCCTGGCCCAGGTGGGCTTCTCCGTGGGCCTGGGAAACGTGTGGCGCTTCCCCTACTTGTGCCAGAAGAATGGAGGAGGTAAATGATCCTCACAGCTGCCACGTCCTGTCAGAACATTACTTCATTATAAACATGAACACACGTAAAGCTGATATGTTCTCCCAGTGTTAGCAACACAAGTCAACATCAGGCAGTTTTCAATATTGAGTTATTATTTTCAGGCTCATAATAATAACTTAACAGGCCAGTAACAGGTCTGGAGTGACGTCATCAGAAAGAAAGATCACCCAAGCTTCACAGTGACCCTGAACATTATACGAAGGGATTTCCTGGAGCTACAGCTGCCGACAGTGAGGTTAAAAGGTTTAGCTACTTCTGAAGACAAACCTGTCAGAAAACCACAGAAAAATGATCTGATATTTTAGTCCTTATGCTGTCTTTATGGGTTCATTTTTGCCAAGTTTGGTACAATTCTTCTGTTTGTTTTCTTTTTAAATCTGCTTTAGCAAACTTGATCTATTAAACTTGTAGTTGTTAGCAACCAGTTTGTTACATTTAGCCTTTAGGCAGCTTTTTGCTACATTTACTTTTTCCCTAGCTTTTTGCTACTTTTGGCTAGCATCGTGCTACTTTTGAAAATTGGTTAGCATTTAGCTTTTTTAATTTTTTAGCTTGTGTTTTGTTTCTTTCAGCTTTTAGTTAGTGTTTTGCTTTTTTTAGCTTCTGGCTAGTGTTTTGTTTCTTTTAGCTTTTAGTTTGTGTTTTCATCCCTAAAGCACAAATGAGACATTTAGGTCCGCAATTAGCGTTATTGCGCTTTAGGGCCCACCATTGGTGTTTTGCCTTTTTAGCTTTTAGCTGGTATTTTGTTTCTTTTAGCTTTAATTTTGTGTTTTGCTTCTTTAGCTTTTAGCTGCTATTTTGTTTTTATTAGTTTTCAGCTAGTGTTTTTCCTCTTTTAGCTAGTGTTTCTCTTTAGTTTGCTTTCAGCTAGTGCACTGCAAAAAATGTCAGTCTAACCAAGTTTTAAAATCTTATATCCAGCCAAAAAATGTTTTTGATCTTGTTTTGAGACTGATTTACTCAACAAGAACTGATTGTGTAAGAATATTAATCTTGTTTTCAGAATGTGTAAGTTTATTTAGCGTTAGCCTGAAAATTTGACTCAAATTGAGTCAAAAATTTCTGCCAATGGAGTAAGAAATTTTTACTTGGTAAGTTTCTTGAAATACTTAATTTGACTCAATTTTTTCTTATTTCAAGAATCTTACCAAGTAAAATTTTCTTATTCCATTGGCAGAAATGTTTGTCTTAATTTGAGCCAAATTTTCAGGCTAACAAGACAAATAATCTTACACATTCTGAAAACAAGATTATATTCTTACACAATCAGTTCTTGTTTAGTAAATTAGTCTCAAAACAAGATCAAAAAGACTTTTTGGATAAAAGGTTTTAAAACTTGGTTAGATGGACAGTTTTTGCAGTGTGCTTTGATATTTTTAGCTAGTTTTTCTCTTCCCTTTTAGATATTTTTCTGTATTTTTTAGCTAGTGTTTTACTTTTGTAAGCCTTTAGCAAGTGTTTTTTTTTCTCGTTTTCGCTTCTTTAACCTTTTAGCTGGTGTTCTGCTTCTCATTTTCCACTTCTTCAGCAGATTCTGTCACTGAACACTCAGACTAGATTGTTGCAGGAAAAGTCACATTTTCCTGGTATTTACTTTTGGTCACAGCTTCTTGTTTATCTATAAAAAAAAAAAAAAAACTCTTCCAGCTGTTGACTTCGGTGCCTCTGTGAGCTCATCCATCACATTCCTCCTCAGCTCTTCTCTTCAGCAGCCAGGCGAGTGGCTGCGTTGTTCAGAAAAGTCTAAAAATAGCTGCTGTATTGATTTCTGCAGCTGGCCAGGTCCAGCTGAGCTCATCTGATACTCCGGTAAACAGAGGAAATACATTCATGGAGCCGTATAGTGAGGAGGTTTTATTTTTATCTGGGATGCATGAAAACCAGTTTTTACTATCAGGACAAACACCTGACTGCTGATTTATGGCCTGTAGGCTGATTCAGCTCTCCCCTCTGACTCACCAGGTGATGCGAGCCGACCAGCAGACAGTTTTCAGACTGTAATTTGCTGCCTGACGATTAGCAACACATTAAAGTCCAGCGTTGTGTTAGTTATCACTGTGTGGGCTGTGTGGTGTTCTCTAACATCATCAGCTAACCCCTCCTCTGTTTTACTACAGTGCGTGATGGAGCGTGCTCACTTACAGCTGATTTATGAATCCTGGCTAAAAGTCCTCACTACATTTAACTTCCTGTCTCCTTTTAGCTGCTTTTGATTTAGTCTCTCATCTCTCTGCCTCATTACTCTGCCTTCTAAGAGACGTGTCTGTCATTGAGTGTGTTTTTGTTCACCCAGTGCTGAGACTGGACAAGTTATGATTTGGTGCGAACAGCTCTAAATGTCAAACTGGACCCTTCGTGGGTCAGGGATGATCCCAGCTGTTAATGTGCTTCCAATGATTACGTTCTGAGAAATTCATTAAATGAATCATCATTCAATGGTTTCTGAAAGCACACACAGACACAACATAACACACCACAACATGAATACAGAATTCACTGTAAACTAAAAACAAGCTCTAATCTGAAGAAAACTAAGCAATCTAAGACTGAAAACGTTGTAAGTTGTCAGTTTTTTAAGCTATGTTGCCAGATCATGAAATGAGAGCAAATATTTAATTGCCTGTGTTTTAATCAAGATGGCTGCCACAGTTAACATGAAATGGCTACAACTCTGAGCTAAAATCTGGTGTGGAAGTAGCTGAGAGTCATACCTGAAATCTTTCCTTAAAAGGACAAAAATACTCTCTTTGTTTCTCTAATGATGATAGTTTAACTCAGTAGGTTGAGTTCAGATCAGGTGATACTGATGAATTTTAAATGCACATTTTAATTATGGAGAATTCTGATTGTCTTTAACACGTCTTGTTTTCTTCACAACTTGAGCCCGTTTGTTCAAAAGATTTGTCCCTTTACCTTTTATTAAACTTCTAAAAAAAGTCAATATTTGTGATTCATCTCATCAAACTGAAGATTAAATCAAATTTGGTCAGAATGACTTGATCACGTTTTCAGATTTCAGGATTGATGTTTTGAGGTTATTCTATTGAGGATTTTTTTGTCTTTTTAAAGAGGAAACCTTAAACAATTTTTGGAAATTAAGATTTATTAGCTGGAACAAAGAAAAAACTTTGCTGGCTCGCAGGGAAAAAGACAAAGTTTTAAGGCTTTTCTGCTCAAAATCTTATCTTTTATAGTTATAGCTCTAAAAAGGGCTTCAAAAAATTCCTTAAGATGCAGATATTTCATTTTAATGGCCTGCAGAGACGGTTGTTATTCATTTAATTTTGACAAAATGTAATTATTTCAAACATTTTAACCAATAGCTGTCTGTTTTCACTTTGACTCCTCGGTTCGATTATGTTCGTAAACATGAAAAGACTCTTTTAAATCATCTAAAGCATCACCTAGTTTCCCTTTTTTTTCCCCAGGTGCTTATTTGGTTCCTTACTTCATCCTCCTCCTCCTCATCGGCATCCCGCTCTTCTTCTTGGAGCTGGCCGTGGGTCAGAAGATCCGACGCGGGAGCATCGGCGTGTGGAACTACGTCTGCCCCCGCCTGGGAGGGATAGGCATGTCGAGTCTGATGGTGAGGGCAGGGTTTCTCTTCTTTTAGCCACGTCTCAGCTGTGATCTCTGAGGTGGTGGATTCTGAAACACTGCAGCGGAGCAGAGTGCTGAATGTGCAGCAGTGAAACTAGGAAAAGCCGAAGCTCCGGCTGGGTGATTTATGAACGTGGCCTCTTTTCTGCACAAGTAAACACTTAATACTACAGTCATGGCAAAAACTAAAAACGTACAGAACAAAATTAGGCAAATACAAGCATGTAACAAATCACACTTTTACTATTTATCCAACTAAAAAATAAGGACATAATGTAGTGCTAACCAGAAGCATTGATTGAAGAACATGTAGTCCACATCTGAGCAGATGTGCTCCAGTCCAGCTCTCTTGGACGTCTGAGTTTCATTCATTCACGGCTTTTCATTAGAGCTGCTCGACTGGGACACAGGCTGCTATAAATACCTCGCAGGAGGCTGCTGCTGAAAAGAGAAGACTTTAATTATTCATGATTTTCTTCGACCTTGTTTAGCGTCTGAACGTCCTTGCTGCCAAGATTTTTGGAGAAGACTGACAGCAGCTGTGGTCTCATCTGGATGATTTTTCTCACTCTTCACAAACATCCGACATCATAAGAACGAAGCTTTACGGCGTCACGTCTTCACGTTTATCTGTGCTCCCGTCTTCCTTTTAGGTGTGCGGTTTCGTGGGGCTCTACTATAACGTCATCATCGGGTGGAGCATCTTCTACTTTTTCCAGTCCTTCCAGTATCCTCTACCGTGGAGCGAGTGTCCAATCAGAAGAAACGGGACAAATGCGAGTGAGTGACATTAGAATAGAATAGAATAGAATAGAATAGAAATAGCCTTTATTGTCCCACTGTGGGGAAATTCAGGTGTCACAGCAGCATCCATACAGAGGTTCACACACTAGTTATATTACAAAATGATAGTGCACACAAAACAAAATTAACACTGACTAGCCATGATACGACTACTAATAAAAATATAATAAAAAGAATAGTGCAAGAATAGAAAAATATTTTTTTGTTTTAGAGACAGTAGACTATCAGAATTCAACATTAGGAACCAGAAAGTGCCTGTTTTCAGTGCAAAACAATCTCAACAGACCAATAATTGTAAAGTGAAGTATCACAATGAAATCACAAAACTAAACGGTAATATTCTCTTAATGATTTGGGAGGGAAAAATAGAAAACCAAACCAGAAACCTATCAAAAACAAACAAATGTAGATATTATTCTGTATTTAGACACCATGTTTGTTGTAGGGATGTGGAATTTCTTTTATCCCATACCAATATCTATGCTGAAACACTTTAAAATAACACCAAAATCATGTGATTATCTCAAGTTGTGGATGTTTTTGTTTGAGTAATCAGTTCATGGTTTCTGCTATAATTCATAGCTGATCCAGTGGAGCCTTTGTGACCATTTTGCCTTTTTTTGTTTCTAATTTTACTCATAACTGCCTTAGTGTTCAAGATATCGCCATTAAATTTTCAGATATGATCACCTTCTGCTTGTTTTCAGAAGCATCTTATATCCTAAAAACAAAAATACATTACAAAATTCCATGTAAAAGTAGCAAAAAAGATTGTCTCATGTCGCCGTTCTCGTTGAAATAATGAAACAGGAGCGATCATTAGCGAGGTCGCCCTCATTGTGAGCAATCTGGTTACAGTAATCAGGGAAGAAAATGGCAGCCACTGATGACAACATGTCAACATTTAGTTTGATAAAACCAAATTTAGAATGCAAAGGTTACAGTTTGCCTGAAAATCAGAATTTCTTTGTCCTGCGTAACTTTTCCATTTCCTCTCCCTTGTGTCACAGTTGTGGAGCCAGAGTGTGACAAAAGCTCGGCCACAACCTATTTCTGGTACAGGCAGACACTTAACACGACCAGCACCATTGCCGAGAGCGGCGGCCTCAACGTCAAAATGACCCTGTCGCTGCTGGTGGCCTGGATCATCGTCTGCCTCGCCGTCATCAAAGGGATCGCCTCGTCTGGGAAGGTAGATTTGTGAGAAGGAGGGAGATTAAACTCAAATGGTTTTACCTGTTTTGAGAGTGTTTTTTTTTTTTCTTCTACAGGTGATGTATTTCAGCTCTCTGTTTCCGTACGTAGTTCTCTTCTGCTTCATGGTCAGAGGTTTAATGCTGAAGGGATCAGTGGATGGGATCGCTCATATGTTCACTCCAAAGGTGACGACTTATATGGGGCGCCAAGTATGAAATAAAATATTTTTAAAAATATCACTAACACATTTTCATTATTTAGCTCACTGTTTAACATTTTTAATTTGTAATTTATGTTCAATTTAAATGTTAAATAATGTATCTAAATATCTATTCATCCATTATGTTTTACCTGCTTCTTCATTTCATGTTCATGGGGATCACTGTGTGAGGGGAGGGGTGCACCTCCATCACAGAGACACATAGTGACAAACAAGACAAACAGCTATTCATTTTCTCACTCACACCTGGGGACAATTACTAATTAGCCTAACAATTAAGTTTTTGGTTTGTGGAAAACAAAGTACCTGATGAAAACCTTATATTAAATACTAAATCTATAATGAGTAAAACTAAATCTAAAGTGTAAATTTTAAATTTTCTGGTTAAATGTTGACGTTAACATTTAAATATTTCTGAATGGAACACAGCCTTTGTTATTACCTTTGTGTGGCTCTTGTTAGGACATAATCGTTCTGAGACAAAAAAACCAAAAGCTAACTCTGATAACACTGCTAATGTAAAGTTTTTATTTATTTATTTTGCTAATGCTGCTAACGCTGCTAACGCTGCTAACACTGCTAATGCTACTCATGCTGCAAAGCTGCTAGCACTGTTAATGCTGCTAACGCTGCAAACACTGTTAATGTAAAGTTTTTTTTAAGTTATTTATTTTGCTAATGCTGCTAACACTGCTAAAGTTACTAACACTGTTAATGCTGCTAACGCTGCTAACACTGCTAATGCTACTCATGCTGCAAAGCTGCTAACACTGTTAATGCTGCTAACGCTGCTAAAGCTGCTATCACTGTTAATGTAAAGTTTTTTTTATTTATTTATTTTGCTAATGCTGCTAAGGCTGCTAATGCTGCTAATACTGCTAATGCTGCTAACGCTGCTAATGCTACTCATGCTGAAAAGTTGCTAACACTGTTAATGCTGCTAACGCTGCTAAAACTGCTAACACTGTTAATGTAAAGTTTTATTTATTTATTTATTTATTTATTTTGCTAATGCTGCTAAAGTTGCTAACACTGTTAATGCTGCTAACGCTGCTAAAGCTGCTAACACTGTTAATGTAAAGTTTTTATTTTATTTATTTATTTATTTTGCTAATGCTGCTAACACTGCTAACACTGCTAACACTGTTAATGCTGCTAACGCTGCTAACACTGCTAATGCTGCTAAAGCTGCTAAAACTGTTAACACTAACAGTGCTAACTCTGCTAAAGCTGCTAACAATGTTAGTGCTACTAACGCTGCTAAAGCCGCTAACACTGCTAAAGCTGCTAACACTGTTAATGCTGCAAACGCTGCTTAAGCTGCTAACACTGTTAATGTAAAGTTTTTTTTAAGTTATTTATTTATTTTGCTAATGCTGCTAACTCTGCTAAAGCTGCTAACAATGTTAATGCTACTAACGCTGCTAAAGCCGCTAACACTGCTAACGCTGCTAAAGCTGCTAAAACTGTTAACACTAACACTGCTAACTTTGCTAAAGCTGCTAACAATGTTAACGCTGCTAAAGCTGCTAACACTGCTAAAGCTGCTAAAACTGTTAACACTAACACTGCTAACTTTGCTAAAGCTGCTAACAATGTTAACGCTGCTAATGCTGCTAAAGCTGCTAAAGCTGCTAACACTGCTAATGCTGCTAACTCTGCTAATGCTTTCCTACAAGACATCAAACTTGCAGTTCTGGCTGGTGTCTGAGCTGCACTTCAAACTGCACGGTGGCTCAGTTGGTAGAGCTGTTGCCTCTCAGCAAGGTTACTGGATCAAATCCCAGGCAGGGGCTTATCTGGCTTGTGTTTATATGTTCTCGCTGTACAGATGTGGATTTTCTCAGGGCTCTTCAGATTCCTCCCACCAAAAACATGAATGTTGGGCAGATTAGTAACTAAAATTGTCCCTAGGTGTGTGTGTGAGAGATTGAATGAATGGTCTATAGACCCTGTGATTGACTAACCTGTCCAGGGTGTACCCTGCCCCTCACACAAGAAGCAGGTAAAAGATAATATATGGATGCCATCATTAGCTGTTGCTTTTGTCTCTGAATGATGACGTCCAGTAAGAGCCGTGCACCAACAGCAAAGGCTGCATTCCATTATGAAATACTTCAACATTTAACCACATAATTTAAGATTTAACTTTTACATTGAGAGTTACATATTTAAATTTAGCATTTAATAAAAAATAAAATGTTAGAAGAGTGTGCTAAATAATAATAAAATGTGTTAGTTACATTTTTTAACATTTTATTTTACACTTCTCCATAATCTTATGTGTCTTTTCTGTTATTTCCAGTTATGAAGCTTGCTTAAAGCTAGTGGAATATATTACTTTTGTTTTTATATTTTAGCTAGAGAAAATGTTGGAGCCCCAGGTTTGGAGGGAAGCAGCCACCCAGGTCTTCTTCGCCCTGGGTCTGGGTTTCGGAGGGGTCATCGCCTTCTCCAGCTACAATAAGATAGACAACAACTGTCACTTTGACGCCGTGCTCGTCTCTTTCATCAACTTCTTCACCTCCATCTTAGCTACGCTGGTGGTGTTTGCTGTGCTGGGCTTCAAGGCGAACATCATGAATGAAAAATGTGTCTCAGAGTAAGTTAAACATCTTTAACAAAGCCAAAAAGGAAGAAAAAACAAGATTATTCTTTCATTTCTATATGACATATGGTGGGGAGAACAAGTATTTGATACACTGTTGATTTTTCAGGTTTTCCCACTTGCAAAGCATGTAGAAGACTGTAATT
>JAUBOC010000138.1:12847782-12860195 GCA_032275365.1 Anablepsoides cearensis | reverse complement strand
TAGTAAATCAGTCTCAAAACAAGATCAAAAATACTTTTTGGCTGGATATAAGGTTTTAAAACTTGGTTAGAAAGACAGTTTTTGCAGTGTGGGAGATTTTTTTTCTTGTGGACAAAGCAAGAGACAGGAGTAGATTTTTAAATCAAAATCTATACAAAAAGTGAAAGTTTAAAGTGGCTTTTGTCATTTGAAAAGACATGTTTTAAAATATTATTCTATTTAAAAATCAAACTACCTCACATCCCTTGGTTCTTCATGTATTGCCTATAAGCTTGTTTTAATTCATTAATAATATTAATAATATCAATATATTTAGCTAATTTTGATCTATTTTCTATATTCTTTGCTTCTGTTTAGTGCTGTTTTGTTATGTTTGGGCAGGAAAAAAGCTGAACTTTAAACAGTCCAAATTCTCGGCCACTTTTCTTCTGGTCTTCGCAGTCGACAGATGCAGCATTCAAAGATCTCAGTCTGAAACTCTGGAGATATTTGTTACTCTTACAATTACTTAGGCTACCTGTTTGTTTGTTTGTTTGTTTTTTTGTTGTCAGGTTCATGCAGGACCTGGAGGACATGTTGGGCTTTCGACCATCAGTAATTTATTTCTACCTTTGGAAGTACGTCTCCCCTCTGTGTCTCATTGTACTCATCTCAGCCACCATCATAGAGATGGCCATAAGCCCACCTGGATATAATGCCTGGGTTGAAGAGCTGGTGAGTGTGTGTGTGTGTGTGTGTGTGTGTGTGTGTGTGTGTGTGTGTGTGTGTGTGTGTGTGTGTGTGTGTGTGTGTGGTCTTAAAATAGGCAATTGTTCCTTTAAGAACTGCTGGAGCTTTGTTCAAACATGTCTTTTTTAAAGCAGATTAACGTCATCTTTACTGCTTGTTTGAGCTCTGGCTTGAATCTCCATCTCTTTAGGCCCAGGAACGCTTCCAGAGCTACCCTCCCTGGGCTCTGGTCATGTGCTTCGCTCTGATCGTTGTGGCCATGCTTCCTCTTCCCATCATCTTCATCGCCCGCCACTTTAACCTGATGACCGACGGCTCCAACAAGCTGTCCGTCACGTACCGCAAATCCATGATGAAGGACATTTCCAACCTGGAGGAGCAGGACGAGGCCAGGTTCATCCTCGGCGCCAAGGCCGGCGAGGCCCCGTCGTCCGGTCCAGGACGCAGACCCTACGTGACTCCAAGGGGGAACACGTCTTTGGACCCTAATTCTCTTTCTCCGAACGTCTGCTACGGTACGAGCTACCAAAACGCTGCGATAAGCCCCACCACACCAACGACGCCACTGACACCTGTCACACCTGTTACACCAGAGTCGGACTCCTGAAGACCCCTCTTGCACGCACTTCCCACCAAGGATTCCCATCACTGCCCCCGCTGACATCACATGAAGCCATAAAGTTTAAATATGAGCACATGCTTCCCAAAAATATCCCCCATGGAACAGCCTGAATGTAGAAATGTTTCCATGTCGCACATCATCTGGACAAGAACTTGGTTTACAGGTAAAATACCAAAATGATAACATCTGAATGTGTTTGGAGGGGATTCCTCTGATCTGCTCTCCTTTTCTCCAGTTTAAAGGTCTTAAGCAGACAAAAAGCCATGAAAGATGCATTATTCTGCCTGAGAGTCGTGATGGAGTTTCACTCAGACAACTGAGGGGAACAAATGTTTGGTTATTTAAACCCAGAAAACCAAACCTCTGTAACAATCCTGACTGTCGAAGCCATAAACAGCACAACGTAACCCAAGTTATTTTATGCAGTGGGTCTGAACTGAACACAGACAATGCACACATTTTAGTCCAGAATTTACTTTTACATGAGTCCATGTCACAAAATGTTTCTAAAAGCTGCTCTGAAGACACTTATTTATGTTTTATTTTGACCCTAACTCAAACCTCCTGCAGGCGTTTATGTACCAGTCCTTGTTATTTTTGTAAATAATAATGTAAAGTCTAGTAAGAGCTAAGTTAACGTAGTTTCTCCTTATGTGGAGATTTAAGCAACAAGTTCCTCATCCACAACACGTACACACATGCTGTTACAAGTTCTATAGAGAAAATGTTTTTTAAATTTTTTTTTAACAAAGAGTAAAAAAGTACATAAAACATTTGAATTTTAGCACAAAAAAAAAATTTTGAAGCAATAGGATGAGTTTTATGAAGAAGGATTCTATGGAAAGAGTATGAACAGTTAACATCATACCTGTTGTAGATCTCCTTTGCTTAATTTTGAAATTAATGACTCATAAAAAACGATTTATGAACCTGCATGTAGCTGTGGATTTGAAAATGTGATTATTTGCAGGAGTAATGTAGTTATGTGAAATTAACGGTGGTGCAAATGTTTACAAAGTAAAGTTTAGATCAAATGTTATGAAATTGTTTAGATTAGAGTTGTTTTGGTCATCTACAACAGGTAAGATATTCATTGTTTATTTCCTTTCCACAAAACCTCACTTTAAAAACTGGGGACTGCATGTTGAGCTGCTTTCAAAATAAACTACAGATAGTTTTATAAACATACGTATGTATTTTCTTTTATTTCTGTGAGCTTTAAGGCACAATTTGTTCAAGTGAATCTGAAGCAAACCCACAGTCTGACACCATGAGAGCACAAAAGAAATCTGACACAAGTGTTGTGCACAAATATTTACTAACTCTGATTATTCTAACATTTTGAACATTAAAGCACAGTTCAAGCTTTCAGCTGCTATCAGATCAGTCTACACAAATTGTGTCAGCAGTGACTGAAAGAAAACAAAGAAAAAAGGACCAAAATAGACCAAAACAATTAGAAAACTACTGTACAAAAATCCAAATCATGTAAACTCATCAGCTGAGCTCCAAAAAGCCTTAGACATCCAGCACAAACATGCAGGTTTCTTGTACTTGTCGAGTACTACTAACATTGTTTTTAGAATGTCTCTTTAATTTTTGTACACACAGATAGTAAATACTTGAATAGAACCGTTCAACCTGAGCACATTAAAGTTACTGTTAAACAGAGAAAATAAATATTTATTTATTTTTTTGATTATAGTAATGGAAGCAAAGGCAGTCTGGTACATGTGAATATTTATTATTCTGTAATTTTGCTGTAAACTAGGTGTGATTTATCTTTAAAGCAATATATATATATAAAGTGTATGTATTTATATTTTGTTCCACATGTGTTAAGATTTATTTGTTTCATTGTCGGTGTTTTGCTCGTTCTTGTATGATGTGAAAACGCTGCTGGACTTTAACGTCGCTGTGGTCTTACCGGGGCTTCCTGTACCTGCATCACATGTCAGGTCATCCTTTATTTACCTCTGATTTACTGGGTTAGTAGTTTTCAGACACACCAGCAGTTGAACTGTAAATGCTGTCTTAATTCCTTTCAGTTTGCTTCTAAAGTTTACATTTAAAATTTGCAGAAGGAAATAAGGAAACAGTGACGAGTCAGGAAAACATTATTATTGTTAATTCTGTTGATTTCTTTTTCTCAATTTAATGACCGACTCAAATCAGTGATCAGTTAAATGAAACAACAAACATTTCAGCTCTGAATTAAAGCAAGAAGAAAGTACAAATCTTTACTTTCAGTTCAGACATTTTAAGGGAGGGGTGTCAAACTCAGTTACACAAGGTGGACAAAATTTAAAACTCAGTCCAAGCAAAATGCCTATTTCTGTCAATAATTCTTGAGAAAAAGGTTTTTTTTTAACAAATAATCCATAAAGAAATACAAATGACCTTTTCCAAATTATGTTTTATGTTGCATTTAGAAAATAAAAAAAACTAATGGATAAAGAAAGAATATTAAATTTAGAAAACTCTTAATTAACATTTGTTTCTTAGGCCTTACTCTATCAACACTTTTCATTTATTATATAGATATATTTTGTCACAGTCCAGCAAATCAAGTAAGAAAGACCATTTATTTGACTTAAAAAAGCAACAAATACAGAAAAGTATAACCAAAGTCAATTCTGTTGATCTTTACACACTAAATTCTCAAGATCACTAAAAAATTCTATTAGAATTTTTTTGGCTTGAAAGTTGGTCAGCTGTCATGAGAAGAAACAGAGAAACTATTTTCCATTTAAAGTTTTACCTTTGATGCCAAATTAAAGATAAATGAGGGCCAGATTTGGCCCGCGGGCCTTAAGTTTGACACGTTTGAAAGTGAATATTTGTGTCAAGTTTATGATCTTACTTAGACATCTCTTTGAACCACTTCAGTTTGGAGAAATAGTTTAAAACAGACCTGAATGAGCAAACAGATTGTCAGTATCTTACCTGCAGCAGACAGCAATCAGACAGATCCTAGGAGCTAACAGTTAAGATGTTTTTGTGTTATTTTTCTATTGTTCATTTTGACCACGACCTGCTTCAACTCTGCTCGGGTCTACATGGTCTTGGTTCTGTCTGAGGCAAACACAACACAGTGACAGTCAAATAAGTGAAATAAAGTCACAAAACACCCATCATCCCTCTGCCGGTCGGAGCCTGTAAATCAAGTCTGTTTGGTCTCGCTCTTTCTGAAATCTGCTGTCAACACACAAGCACAGAAATGTCTCATTCTCAAAGTTTGAGACGTTTTGGAGACTCTATTGTCTTTATTGCTGACAAATCAATGAGACTTTGGTTTAAACTTTACATTTTTTGTCTCTTGTCTTTGTTTTTAAAACACAGAAACAGAGCGGATCATATAAACCAACAAATCTGTAAATATTCCTACATAAACAAACTTTTTCAGTGATTAGTACCTCTATCTTTGTCGTGTCAGGGTTAGCAGTAAACGTTACTAAAGTATTAATGAATGTGACTTCTGCACTTTCTTTTTCACCAGACAGCAAATAAAAGGTTTGTTTTGTTCTAATAGCAGTGAAGGTTTGTGTGAAGCAATATTTATCCTGCAGAATAACTGGAGGACAGGAAGTCTCACCTGTGTCTAATAATAGAAAAACCACCTAATATAACTACAGGGATATATTATGAATAAAGTGTGTGTGTTTGAAAGATGTGTGTGAGTAGAGTCAGTCTGGTGTGTGTAAAGCCTTACTGAGCACATGTTTAAAGCACTATATGTACAGGAAACACTAGAAATGTCCCTTTACTGCTTCTAATTCCTACTCCTCAGTTATATGATTGTATGATGACAATTATTGTAAAAGTTATTAACATGTAAAAATAATAAAGAGTGAACAAACTGGTGTTGGACCTCTGCAGCTGTTTACAGAGACACAATATACTTTTCGTCAATAAAAACAAAAAAAAAACATTTTTTGTTTGATTTTTAAATATATTTTATAAAGCTTTAAATCAAATAAACTGGGATAAATTCAAAAGGAAAACTAGTTATTAATTATACTAAGACCAGACTTTTTATGGTTTGAAACAACTCATGCTTGTGCTCCTGCAGGATTTACTTATTAATTTAAAAATAAATTTAATAAAACAAACAACGATGGTGTTCAGAAATGCTTTTTAATAAATGTGCTTCAGAAAGCAATTGAAATAAATGGAAAAGTGGTAAATTTGCCTCATGTTGTTCAGTATTAATGAGAACTCATCAGGTAAGTTTGCCTCTAATGTGATGCGAGTGCCTGCAGACGTCACTGAGACAATCCTGACATGCATTTAAGGTGCAAAGAATTACAAAACAAACAACCATAAACATGTCATAAACACAGAAAATAAGAAAATAACAGATGTTAACATCAGTGCAAAGTCTTCTGCTACAATGAAAGAGCTCCTACAAAATACAATCCTTTCTACGTACAGGTGGATCTTAAGAAATGTAAACCCCTCAACACACCTCAATAAAATGAACCACAGCTTAGGTTGTGTTTGAAACAATAGTTCAGACCTTTTGAAGTGAGGTTAGATAATAGCTTCTAATCTTACCTCAGAACCCTACGTCAATCAATAAAAGAAAAAAAATCATATTGTCCCATTAAAATGGCTTCATGTAAACCAAACAGCAGCTTGGAATCCCTGAGAGTAACAGTTTTCTACGCTCCTCTGCTCCCATTTTACTGTTTCAAATCACAGATCCTGATGCAACATTTGTCTCCGAGCCAGAAGCCAGGATACAGTGGCTCTGTGAACCGAGCCTCCACCTTGTACAGAAACTCCATTCTGCCCTGCTGCACCTCAAAGAAAGACAGAGCTCCTGTTTCAAAATTCAGATAAACGCCAATCCTCGGGTTACGCGGACTCGTTGTGAGCTGGACGCTTTCACCTCGGTGGCTCACAGAGTAAGAAGTGGAGCGGTCCAAACTCCAGGAGTTAGCGTTTGCTCCGAAGGCTGAATTTTTAGAATTGGATTTTCTGTCGATTCCCTGATAAGTGAGGGCGATCTCTGCCTTGTCTCCTTTCATTTCCACTTCATAGTAACACCTGCTGCCCTGCAGGCCATCCCTGCAGAGAATCTGCCGCCGATAGATGAACCTCTGTGAGGAACGGATGGGTGGGGTCGGACCAGTCTGGGGGCACAACATCACCTCTTTGTCTCCTGAAAGGGTCAGGTCTTTGTGAGCCGTCATCGGATCCAGAAGAAGGTCGCAGCCATCTGGGATCATTTACAAGACAAGGTTATTGTGACCAGCATTAATCAGTGATTAACATGATGATGGAGCTGAACTCACACTGCAGAAACTCTTCTCTGGTTTTAGGCTCTTCTTTTTTTTCAGTCAAACTTTGGTTAATTCCATTCTGACCTGCAGTACAAGAGAAAATCAGATCATCTTTGCTGCAAACTCAGCAAGAAATGTGAGAAGATTCTGTGTCTCAGTTCTGTGTCAACCAACATCAGACTGAGATGAAGTCCATCCACCTATAAGAACATGTTCTGGTTATAGAAGCATATTCTGGAAAAAGAAGAATAACATAAAATAGCTAATAATTAGTTAGTTAGCTGTTAACTGGCTGGTTGGCAGACTGTTAGGTAGGAATCCTAGTTGGCATATGAGTAGGTAGGTCAATTGATTGGCTTTTAATTGACTTGTTGGTAGACTGGAATGTTGATTAGTTGGTTGGTAGCTAGTTAATTGGCTGGTTGTCAGACAGGTTGGTTGGTTAGTTGATTAGTTGGTTGGTTGGTAGGTAGTAGTTAACTGGCTGTTTGGCAGACTGGTTGTTTGTTTGTTTAATTGATTAGTTGGTTGGTTGGTAGATAGCTACTTAATTGGCTGGTTGAAAGACTGGTTGGTTGGTTGGTCAGTTGATTAGTTGGTAGGTAGTAGTTAATTGACTGGTTGGTAAATTCAAAGGATGATTGGTTGGTAGGTAGCTAGTTAATTGGCTGGTTGTCAGACTGGTTGGTTGGTTAATTGATTAGTTGGTTGGTTGGTAGGTAGTAGTTAACTGGCTGTTTGGCAGACTGGTTGTTTGTTTGTTTAATTGATTAGTTGGTTGGTTGGTAGATAGCTACTTAATTGGCTGGTTGAAAGACTGGTTGGTTGGTTGGTCAGTTGATTAGTTGGTAGGTAGTAGTTAATTGACTGGTTGGTAAATTCAAAGGATGATTGGTTGGTAGGTAGCTAGTTAATTGGCTGGTTGTCAGACTGGTTGGTTGGTTAATTGATTAGTTGGTTGGTTGGTAGGTAGTAGTTAACTGGCTGGTTGGCAGACTTGAAGGTTGATTGGTTGAATGATTAGTTGGTAGGTAGCAAGTTAATTTGCTGGTTGGCAGACTGGTTGGCAGACGTTTTGGTTGGTAGGTAGCTAGTTAATTGGCTGGTTGGCAGACTGTTAGACAGATTGATTGGTTTGTTAGTTGGTTGGTAGTTGGGTAAGGTAGGTAGGTCAACTGGTTTTTAATTGTCTTGTTGGCAAACTGGTAGGTTGATTTATTGGTTGATCGATTAGTAGGTAATTAATTGGCTTGTTGTTAGACTGGTCGGTTTGTTGGTTGACTGGTTGGTTGAGGATAGTTATTGGCAGGTTGGCAGAATGGTTGGTTGGTTGAATGATTGGTTGGTAGGCTGGTAGTTAATTGGTTGTTGGCATACTGGTAGGTTGATTGTTTGGAAGGCAGTAATTAACAGGCTGGTTGGCTGACAGGTTTATTGTTTATTTAGGTCTTATAATATAAAACTATAAAGTCTGATGTGAATCTAAAGAACTTGTATTCTTGCTCACATTACAGACAACGTTCTGTGGTTACATTTGGATATTTGGAACTATTTAGATATTTCGAATTATAAATTTTTTTTTAAATTCTTAGTATCCTCCAGATTTGCTTGTCTCCATCTGTTGTTATACTTTTTTGAGACTTTAGGTACTGAAGTTGTTCTTCTGTCTCTTGTGGTTAGAATGTAAAAATGTTTTTACAAAAACACAAGAATTAAAGTTTCAGGTACAAACCAAGGGGCTTTAAGATGCTGGCTTCACATCTTTCTTCTTCATCTGTTTTTACATCTGATTTCTCCTCGTCTTCAATGTCAGCTTTGCAAAATAAAAGCACACTTTTAAAAAACATACAACAATATTCAGACAAGCTCTCAATATGTCAGTAAAGACACATACAAATGGTAAATATAGAAGCAAATTGTTTGTCACAGAATTCCTCCAGTTGCCTCCCGAGCTTTTCGATGGCTCTCTGTGTGACCTCAAACGGGGAAAGTGGATCCTGGTTGAAAAACTGGAGGAGGTCTTCACAACAGCTCCTCACTTTGGGCCATTTCTGTCAGAGGAAACAAGACAGATCAATGAGGAGATGATCGGTCAAGAGTCTGGTGAAGTAAATGTAATACCTGCAGAAACTGCACACTGTTTTCACTTTGTGCCAAGTGGTCCAGCTCAGCATCCATCCTCTTCATCTCCTCTATCTTGGTCTTCAGGGCAGGAACTCGAGCTTTGGCTTCCTCAGCCTGAGCTGCAATCATCTTCCTCACTGACAGGTAATGTTGCTGAAGGCACTCAATGACTCGGACTAGCACACTTTCACAGTGGTCCTCGGTTTCTCTGGCCTCCCCCTGTTTCAGACCCAACATAGGATCAGAGGACATTTGTACTGTAATAGATAAATATGAGTGTTACCACTGCCTTACCCTGATCTGTTTAAACATTTTCTCTGTGTTCTCAAACTTCTCCTGGTCCTGAAGAATCTGTCTGAGCTCTGCCTGGGTCTTGCTCAGCTCCACCTTAAACAAACATTAGAGAAGCAAACATGGGATTCAGCTGAAGGAGTTATGAGTTTGTCAACACAATAAAAAAATGCTCTAAGATTTTCATTTAAATGTGGATCCGATTATGAGCAGTAGTTAGCTTTGCTTTGTTGCTTTTATTTTGAAAATTATCCTAATGTTGAGACTAGAATATTGGTCCGATGTTAGCGTCCAATATTGATTTCCCACTTTTTAGCTTTGTGTTTTGGGAGGGGAGACGGTTGGTTGAGCAGCATCTGTTTGATCATGATAGTGATATTGATGCTGCGCAGCCAGGAATAACTGAAGTAGAGCCATGTCAGAGGTCTGATCATTTCTTTTACCATATAAAAAAAAATCCAAGTGTGTTTGTGCGTATATGTATAATATAATTTGTGTGTTTGTGCGTATCTGGAAATATCAGCTATCGGCCTGAAATTTTCATAGTGCATCCCTAGTTGAGACACAGAGTTTAGACCTGTTGTTCTTATCTGCAGAGACTAGACTGTAAATTTAATATAATATATTGTTAAACCTAAAGTTGCTCAGAATTGTTTGTTTTTATGTTTATGAGGTTCTAATAGGTAAGATGGGGGGTGGTGGGGGGTTAAAAATGCACAAAAAGCAGAAGTTAGGGACTCAAAAAGATGAAACTGTCTGACCACCAATTTGTTTTAGGGCTGGCCTGGATCTGAAGGTGTGTGTGTGTTTTTATGGTTGTGTTGTGAAGATCTGCAACTGACTCACATTCCTGACTGATTACGAGCTCACGTCTCCTTCAAACTCCTGCAGAAGTTTGTTCACTGTTCTGTAGTCTACGACTGAGCAGGTATGATGTTTAGTTTTTGTTTCCTACCTGTTTCTGGGTGCGTTCCAGCCCCACCACACCGACCCTGTGTCCTGTGTGCTCCTCTGAAGCGCACTGAGCACAGATGAGCATCTCTTCTGTGCAGCAGTAAACATCCAGGGGTCTGCTGTGGCGCCAGCACCAGGTCCACCCAGATGCTCCTGCACCACTACAGGCTCGTTTTGGCGGCGGCCCACCTGGATGCTGCTCTCCCCTCATCGTGTCTTTCACCACCTCCGCCAGAGTTGTGTTTCTGATGGGAGCGGGTCTGGAGGGAAACCTCTGCCGACACTCGGGGCAGCTGTAGCCGGTCTGGACCCCGTCCCGCCAGCTGCGGTCGATGCACCGCAGGCAGAAGTTGTGTCCGCAGGGGATGGTCACGGGCTCCTGGAGGAGGTCCGAGCAGATCCGGCAGCGGAGGCGGCTGATGTTGACAGGAACGTGAGGCTCTGCCATGTTTGTGTGGAGAAAGGCGGGTTTGGTTTCACACTCCGTTTCGTTTCCTGAGAAATCGACTCTGAAAGCCACACCATGATTTGTTTTCAAAGTGAAAGTGGGCGTGACGAAAATATTTGAATCTGTTCCAAAATAAAGGCAACAAGAGGAAGTCGCACTGGTTTGAATACAGATCTGTGTAAAAGTTTTAAACCACTCTTAATTTGTTTTTACTTTGCTTCCAAGCAGACGTTTTTTTTTAATTATTAAAAATGATCTGGATCAATAAAACTTTACCTTAAATATTAAGTTTTATTAAAGTCAGTTTAGTTGCTGAGGGAGAAAATGTGTTTTCATACACTACTTTGAATGTAAACAAATATCTGTCAAATTACTGATAAACATATGATAAAGGCTCCCAACTTTATCTACTAACATGTAATATTTTAAACACATTAAACCTGCATTCCTGTCCTGATATTGATGCATATTGTCTTGTTTAAATGACTTATAACCTTTCTTTTTATTCTTATTTTGGTGTGCTCCTGCCTGAAAACTGCTAAAAATTATATTTATGACATGACATGAAAGACGATACAATTTTATTATAGTATTTAAGTCCATGTAAAACAAAGACAAAAGTCATGATAAATATGTTTCACAATTTACAGGTATTTATAATTTTTTGAACCTTTCTAATAAAAACAAATGAAACAAACTATGATGGTTTTAGTTTAAAAAAAACAGGTAAATTGTTCTGTAATGCTTAATAATTGAATGTTCTCTGCTTCAGTTTAAAAAAAAGCAAACAGTGAAAACTAGTAACGTTTCTCTTTCACACAGGAGACGGTTTCTTACTGCGGGTCAAAGGTCGAAGCTGCTCTTCATCGTTGGTCATGTTGGTCGGAACACAAAGGTCTCTGTGGTCCCAGAGCGAAGGCAAAAAGTCAGAGCTCAACAGAGACGCTCAGAATGAATTTAGAAATGAGGCCAATTTCAGAAACAGCAGCTCACAATCCTGAAACATTGAAGTAAAATATTTTAACCACAGATTCTTCCAGAGGGACATAAAATTACAGGGAACCCAGAACGAAATATACTTAAAGAGAAGCCTCGTCTTTTAAGAGTCAATACGTGAAATTTACTAAAGATATTTTGTTAAACCTGAAAGTGAACAAACCGTCAGCTCATTTACTGACCTGCTGGGGCAGAAAAAGAGGCACAGAACATAAAAGAAATCCCTGTAAATGTAAGATTCAGATTAGAATTGAGCCCACAGGTTCAGATTAGTTAGAAAGTCTTTGAACGGTTTTGGCAGAGAGCAAAACCTCTTTTAAAATGTTGGGCTTCATCACATTAACACTAAACGTCTTGAAGGTTAAAGGATGTGTCTGAATTCTCAAAGTCGCCTCCTGAGAGGGAAATCCGTCCGTCGGGTCGTAACGCTGTGACTAAACTTTCATCGGAGAGGACAAGTTGTTCTGACCCGTTTTCTCACTGCAGCAGTTCTTCCCAGGAAATGGGTTTGGAGAAGACCTCGCGCTCCAGCCAGAGGTCATAGTTCATTTGGAAGTCCTCGGGCAGGTCCACTCGTTGTCCCAGGACGCTCTGCAGGCAGTTGTCCACGGGCAGGAAGTCAGGATTACTGTGGCTCTTGTCGTAGCGGCGGCTGTTGAAGCGTTCGATGCTGGCCCGCAGAGCGCACTCCTCGGCCTGGAAGTCCCAGGGGCGAGCGTCCAGATCTGTCCCCCGTCCAGGAAACAAGACAGCAGGTCAGACTCAGGTCTGAGAAAACGTGGCTAAACGAGAGCTTTAAAACCTTAAAGTGTCTGTGACATGCCTACCCTTCAAATACAAAAAGTCAAAGAAAACATCTTTATACTTAAGAAAATTGGCATAAAACACATGATTTTACCCATTTTGTCACATAACTGGCCTATTTTCCTTTGAATTTGCCTCAGTCAAAGTGAAACAGGAA
>JAUBOC010000138.1:12819324-12829880 GCA_032275365.1 Anablepsoides cearensis | reverse complement strand
TTAAGAACGTCCTGTCCTGGCCTAAATTAAGTTCAGAGTAGAACAGAGTTTTTGTCTTCTGTGAAGGCCTGTCCGAGACCTGTTTCAGAGACAGGAATTCTTGTTTTTCCCCTTGAGGTGAATCCTACAGTGGTGAACCGTATTTATGCTTTGACCTTTCAAGCCTAAAGTGGTGCACTTTGTATCAGCAGTTTTATGACAAACTAAATATTAGAACACAAAGATCAGCAGGTTTAAACTTCCGATTGCTTTTCATGTTGTGCTCAGTTTCTTCCAAATCTGTCGATGAAAGCTGTAATAACAACTCTGCTCTACTCAGTGTTTGCATTCGTAATTTTTTCCGTCAATAACATGCGCTTTTCTTTGTCTTTCTCCCCTAGAAACTACACCTGGACTCTGTCTCTTCCCTGTCCTCTCAAAGCACAACTAGTCGAGGCAGAAGTCTGCCTATACTGAGCCTGGTTCTAGTTTTGTTGGATGTTTTTTCCTCTTAAAAGAGAGCTGTTCCTTTCCACTGCTGCCAACGTGCTGCTCAGGATGAGTGATTTTAACAAAGTAAAGATATCCTAAGATAGACAACTTTTACCAGTTGACATTTTATAAAGTACTCCAAGTTCTGACGTTTAATTTCCCAAGCTGTGACTACTTTGAACTACAAAAGAGTATAAATTTACCAGTTTTGATTTCCGTCTGTTTAATGCCTAAAGAGTGTTTTAACATTTACTGAAGCAGTAGCTAATAAAAGGTCCATCAGGGATGACAAGCACAGATAAGACTCTGTCATGATGAAAAACTGCACACATAAGTGCTCCTATTATATGATTAATGGACAGTCCGGATGTCCTCTCTGGCACCAGATTACCTGGTGTAGTTTTACTGTGGTCTCACCTTTTTGACAGGTTTGTGAGTGGGCACGGCGCTGAAGACGGACGACAGCTCTCCCATGTTCATCTCGCTGTTTTTGCTCACGGTCATGGCTGAGTATTTCTCCGCAACGTTTTCGCTCTCCTTCACTTCTTTGCTCGCCTGTTTCACCTCCGGCTTCGCCTCCCCGGCCGGGTCCGACATGTTCACGGCAGCTGTGTGTGTGAGCCTTACCTGGACAAAAGCACACCACGGTCGTTGAGTCAGGTAGTAAATAAAAAAGAGGCACGCGGGCTAGCTAGCAGGTTACTTTCAGGATAGACAGGAAGAGAAGGAGAGAAGCTTTTTTTTTTTTTTTTTTTTTTTTTTTAGGACAGCACGCACGTAAAATAACACAAACAAACGCGATTAGAGGCTGATAATGAGTGACCCGGCTTGGATTTGGAGATGATAAAGTATCTTTATGTCCTCTGTTTGGTTGCGTAGGTTGCCGTCGTGCTGTTCCCCTGCTGGCTCAGCTGTCAACGGGCTGCTGCTGCTGAGTAACCTTGTGGGCGGAGCCCAACAGGCTGCCGGTGCGTTTCCTGTTTCGAGATGCGTTCATTGTAACTCGGATAATACGCAACTTCCATTAAAACAATAAATTCCTTTCTGTTTTTTTTTTTTTTTTTTTTTACCTTTTATCTCGTCACTGTTAAATTTCATATAAGTCCACTAGGTGGTGCTCTGCTTTCACATTTGAGGGACTTTTTAAAACAAAAAAAGCAAAACTAAACTTTATTTCAAAACACAAATATGACTTCATTTTACTTCCCATAATGCGTATTCAATGCATTGCAGATGTAATCATCTGCATTAGTCAGTTAAATACATTGTATGTTTTGTTATGAAATCGAATATCTTTTTCTTCTATATCCCATCCTTCTATGGCTTATTTGTGATTGAGTAAGGTCCAGGACAAAAACCAAAACATCCATTTGCCCAGCACCACTCTCCAGGCTGTTTGGTGGAATCCCAAGGCGTTCCCTTGGGTTTGCTCCAAGGTCTCGTTCCAGTGGGACATACCCAGAAAACCTCTAACTGACTTCTTTCAATGAAGAGGAGCAGCAACTCTATTCTGAGCTCCTCCCAGATTATGGAGCTCCTTACCCTGTCCCTTAGGCTGAGCCCACCCATCCCAGGGAGGAAGATCATTTTGACTAATTGCATCCAGGATTTTTTGAACTCATAACCGTAGGTAAGGGCTGGAATATAGACAGAGCAGTGAAGCAAGGTATTCACCTTTCGACTCAACTCTTCACGACAAGCAGAGTTGTAAAGTAACAAATACTTCGTTACTGTACTTAAGTAGAAATTTTGGTTATCTGTACTTTACTTGAGGAATTATTTTTCAGCCTACGTTTTACTTCTACTCCTTACATTTTTAAACAAGGTAAGAAATAGAAAGCCATTACTCCTATTTCATTTCGGCTCATTATTGTTAAAAAAATGATCCTGATAAATTGTGCCTCCTGCTCCTGGAAAAAGTGAATTTAATTAGAATAAAATATAATTTTGGAGAGGTCACCTCCCAATAAATGTCAGTTATGAAAGCCAATTTCTACTCAATACCTTTACTTTACTAAAGTACATTTTATGTCAGAAATTTACTTTTGATACTTAACTACAAAATAAATAAAAAAAAATTAAGGCTTTTACTCAAGTAATATTCTTGGAGGAGACTTTAACTTGTAACAAAGTAATTTCATGATAAGATACTTGTACTTTTACTCAAGTATCGCTTTGAGGTACTTTATACAACACTGACAACAAGCAACCAAAACAACATAGTTACTGAGGTCAAGGGCCCAATACCTTGATCCATCTCCCGTTCAATCTTACCCATGCACAAGATGTACCTGAATTCCTCCACATGAGAAGATCTTTCTCACACTGTTTAATTTTGTACTCAAAACATAGAGCAGGTTATTTGTAGACAATAGACAGAAATCTTGTAGTGAAGTCTACAGGAAGGACCAGTCTTATTTTTCAGTTATGTACTGTATCAAATCACAGATAATCAAAATTATAGAACTATTTTACAAAACAATGTAACTATAATCAACCTAATCTAGTAAAAATGTTAGTGATTTAGTTTATTTAACTTCATCGGTGTGAATCCAAAATACCTCATGCTTTAGTGTTTGTTAAAATACCATTCTCGCGTTTCACCCAGAAGCACTTTCCAGGAAAAAAAAGTAAAAAAAAAAGTCTACATTGTCATGCCTCCTGTCATTTTCACAATAAAATACATTCTCAGTATTGTTCGAATGATTGGCAGTATTGAGAGTGCTTTATCACTTCAAACTATTGTGTAGTTGCATTTTAAAAAAAAAACTTGACAGATCTATTTGTTGTCATCAGATTAGATCTGCAAAGGAGACAGTCAAGTAGATTTATTGTCTTTCTCGTCTACAGATGCCTTTGTGTGCAGAATGCGGGTTTGCGTTGTCTTGTTAAGAAAATACGGACTTTCCCGAAACACAAATCTTTATCAGTGTTTGTTCTAAATTCTTATTGTGGTGATCTGATGATCAGATATTTACATGTAACTAAGTCAAATCATTTAAATCAGTTCATAAAAAGCAAAAAAAAAAAAAAAATGTGTTGTTTAATACTAATGATATAAATAACATTATGCAATGTTTTGTTGTTCCTTTTTTAAATCAAGTTTAAAGTGTTACTGCATTGAATCCTGATGGATTGACACCAATTTACAAGTCTGAATTTTTACATCCTAACACTCCAATCAAAATATTAAAGTCTACAAGTTAATCCCTTTTACAAATTATTAGATTCAGGCTCAAAAACAGAGCTGACAGATTGTTTATGTTGGTGGAACAATCTTTCTTTGCAAAATGCAAATCAGAGCAGCTCAAGACCATTGATCATTTTAAATCATTGTTCACTATTGTTTATTTTCACTAGCCTTTAGGATATCATGTTTTTTGTTTGTTTTATCCTTTGCTTCTTCTTGTTATATTTAAACAATAAATCTGTTATAAATGATCAAATTTATGGGGAAATCCAAATGCCCCCCAAATAGTTGAAAACAGCGCTCGTTCTAAGTTAATTATTTCTGTGGCCAAACGTGGTACTGCAGGTTGGCGTGAATGGCAGTACATGGTGTTTTATCGTTTCTAGACATACACTTCAATGTTTCAATAAAATTATATGGTATATTAGCAATGCATCATGTTGAGACAGGTTATTCCAGATTTTTGTGGTTGCTTGCACAAAGGCCGCAGAGCATACATCCCGCCCTCCCGGAAGTAGCAGAGAAAATATAAACGTCTTCCGTCACTCCATTTTCCATCGACGACGGAGAAGTGTGCAGCTTCGGCCAGAGACGGTGATAGCGACGGCTGTGAATAGCATCAAAAACGGTACAAATAGAGCAAAAAGTCCAAGTATATATTTAAAACGGGGCTGTGTTTTGAATATATTTTTGTATTGAGGTACTATATCGCCACAGTCGTATGGATTTTATTGTTTGATGTCCGTGGCCGTAACACGAGTGGTCCCGCTAAGCGAGTAGGCCTCGACAGCCATTTTAGTTTAAAACAGCTATTAGCACCGACATTTAATCCACCCATAGCTTCCGTTTTGAACTGAGTTACGTTCGTGGCTTTCGAGTTCAGTGGTTTATTTGAAGCCGAATATATTTTACAACTTGTAAGTCTTAACTAACGATATTATGTTAGCTTGCCTAAGTTAGCACGAGCTGCAAATGCGGTAGAAAAATAGGTCAGACGGCTAAAGATTGTAAAAGACTTTGAATAATTATGATTGTTTTGTTTTACTGAACTATGTTTGTTCGTTTAAATAATGTATTAAGCTGATTTCTCATGTAAAAAATGAAATTATAGAAAAATATACGGGTTAAAATCTGGTTCTAGCGCTTATTAAATTACACCGCGCAACACTTACCGCGCATGCGCGGAGACCTAAAGTCGGCGTTTAGAGATGGATTTCGGTTCTACTGCATGTGTGAATGAAAACATTTTGACATTTTTTTTACTTATTGTTTTAATTGTCACTCCAATTTTTATATAAGAGTTGTGAAGGGTTAGGCTTCATGGTGGTAAAATCAAAAATATCGTTGAGATTTATTGATTTTTCTCGTTGGCAAAGCAGGCATTACTACTGAGCTTCCAGTGTATCTTCTATATCTAGTGTAGGTCTTATTGTTTTGACTGTTATGACTGAGTGATGAGTGTTAGAGTAATACAGCTTGATGGTAATTTTTGTCTTATATTTCGACAATAGCTTCTGTCAGCTTGTATAATTTTGTTCCTGTTCTATATTTCAGATCCAGTCATGCATCGGGAATGTCCCCTTGACTGTAAGGTCTACGTTGGTAATTTAGGAAATAATGGAAACAAAACAGAGTTGGAGAGAGCGTTTGGCTACTATGGCCCTCTCCGCAGCGTTTGGGTGGCCAGGAACCCCCCAGGTTTCGCTTTTGTAGAGTTTGAAGATCCCCGGGACGCCACTGATGCTGTCCGAGAACTCGATGGGAGGTGAGAAATATGCGTATGGTGAGGTGCAGAGTAGTCCAGTATGGAGAAATTGTCTGTTTTATGTATTTACACGTCTTTTGTTTGTAGGACACTATGTGGATGCCGGGTACGAGTGGAGCTGTCCAACGGTGAGAAACGCAACCGCAACCGGGGTGCTCCCCCATCGTGGAGCAGGCGTATTCGAGACCGAGACGACTATCGGCGTCGTAGCCCTCCGCCCAGGCGAAGGTGATCTGCATGTTACTTGTTGACACACAGTAGCAATATTATTTGTGATGATGTCCTTCTTTGTCACTCATCATCTCTTTTTTTTTCTGATTACATTGGTGACTGTTGCTCTGTCAAAGCTTAACAGTTTCATCTTCATTGGCATTAGTCATTTAGTGCAACCAGATGAGCAAAACAGGTATTCAAGGCCTGATACTGATTTATGACATACTAATAAGAGCATTCAGTTTGGCAACCTATGAATGCCTTTCTATAAAAGCATTTTAGGTATGACACGCAGGACAGATCTTGCTTCAGGCATAAATGCTTCTTTTGAAGTGTGTTCTGTTGTGTACTTTCTACTTTAGCTTTTGTACAGAGGCACAGTGGGTATGTGAAACAGGTTCAGGCACTTCCTTATTCTAGAAAACTATAACTTGTTTAAAGATTTGGGAGGATGTAAGTACCAAATGTGTTTATTTCCTTTTTTTGTTTGAGGATGCTTTTTACTTTTTATCTATATTAATAAGAATGAAACCCATTGCAGAGCCACCACCATGCCTCTTCTCACCACCCTCTGAGTCAGTCAACTAGTCCTCTTTCAGCATCATGTGACTGCTGACCATCGTGCCCCAATCAGCTTGGCTGGTGCTGTCACATGACCCGGGCATGGCCAGTCGTCAGGTTGCACCAACCCATTGGTTCCTCAGCATGCCGTTCTCAGCCTCCTTCTCCTTCAGCCTTTAACCAAACTGCAGCGGCCCACCTCACATTCCCGACCAATCAGCGTATTATGTTCACAAAAGTCTACAACCTACCAGCAGCAGCCTTCGGCTTACCAATTAAAGCAAGAATAAAGCCACAACCGGCCCCCACCTGCCTGCCAACTTATCACCTTGCAGCACCCGGCCAGTCCCATTCAGCCAATTCTACCCACCCGGCCGACTGTCTGCCTCCCTTTCGTCATTTCTAGCTTGTTGAAATCCAAAAATACTAGTAAGTTTTCCTGCTTCATTCAGTACACTGCAGATTACAGATTTAACACTGAAGAAACAGCTGGTTTGACGAGGTTATAATTTCAGTTTGTCATATTGTCCACAACAAATTTTCTTTTTCCAAAAAGAGGAAATCAAATATCTGGAACTTTGTTTCCAATAATCTTTAGAGCTCTGAGCAGAATTATAACAATCATACATATTAAAACTTATTCTAAGTCTTTTTGACAATTAAATCTGATTGTGTAGGTGCGATGAAATTTTGACCTGGTTGTTTCTTAACTTGTTCCCTGTGACAAACACATTTTTACTAGCCTCCTTAATTTCAACACATGGGTCAGTCCACAGTACAATGTTTGCTGATCTAAAATACATATAGATTACTTATATGGTTCCTTTTTTGTAATTAAAAAGCTCGATCAAAATCCCTTAACACATCAAACCTGATTTGTTAAAAATACCAATTAAATAAAAGAAATAATCTTTTGACCTAATTTAAAATTGCACATTGTACTGTGGGATAGGTGAGTGGAGATTCCTGAGCATCTGCCATCTTTATGTGCTTTGTTTATTGCTAGTGATCTTCTATTTTATAACACATTTCTCTTGGAGAAAAAACAATTTCTCTTAACTTAAAAAGAAGACGTGGGGGCTGTGTTGGTTATAGCCCAGTGTAAAAAGGAACACATTTAGGTCTGATCAGTGCATCTGTCATTCTTTCCTAACTCTTGCATTTTCCTCGTGCAGATCTCCACGCAGGCGGAGCCTGAGCCGCAGCCGAAGCAGGTACGTTTGACAGTGTTGTACGTCTGACTTGTAGCTGAAGTTTGTGGTGGGGTCAGGAATGTACGTTATTATTATTTTTATTATTATTATTATTATTGTTATTATAATAAAACGTGCCAGGCAAAGCAATACAAACAGCTCTATTCAACTATATAAATGTAAATAATTGTGTATTTGAAAGAATAGACTAAAGATGTGGTTGTTGTATTACTACACATCTGATCAGCTGGGGTTTTTTTTTTTTTTTTTTTTTCAGGTCTTTATCCAGAGATAGGAGGAGAGAGAGGTCCCTCTCCCGGGACAGGAACCACAAGCCCTCCAGGTCCTTCTCCCGATCAAGGAGGTACTGATAAATATTGTTTTATTTCTTAACATTGTATGACTAACTCTTCTTTTTATATACTCAAGGAGTTATTTGTAACACATTCTCTTACTCATGGGTGTCCAGTCCTCGTCCTGCATGTCTTAGTTTTTTTGTGTCATTACTCTTGATTGGAATGAATGGCTGATTAATGGGCTTTTGTTAAAATTTGAAGAGATAATTCAATCACTGTATCTTTTATGTTAGAGTCAAATATATGGGATATCCACCCTTGAGGAACAGGATTAGAAACTCTTGCTTTTACCGTTTCTCAAATAAGTCTCATAAATATGTTGGATTTAAAGTTTTTGCTGACTTTTCTTTTTCTACAGTCGCTCCAGATCAAACGACAGAAGATAAAAAGTCTGCCGGGTGTAAAAGGAGCTGAAGATGAACGTTTGAACATGCTCGTCCGTTTGTATGAAGGACCTGAGCATGACCACATGTTTTGTTTTTTTTCTTTTTTTAAACAATTGTTTTAGTGTCCCTCCCTTTTCTATTGTTGTTTCCAGTTTCATTAACTGGGTGTGTTCAGGCCTTATCATTGTCACCTGATCAGTGTGTTGTCAGTCCTGACACCACCTGTCTCACCCTGCATTCCAGAGTTTAATCTCTTTTGAGCTTTGGTTTTCATCCGTAAATGTTTTTGTGGGTTGACAATGTGAGTAGTTTTGTCATTTTTCACTGTAAGTGTGACTTTTGGCTCTTTTTTTTGTAAAAGAAATGGAAATGTGCAGATTTCCTCTTGTGAAGACCACCCATTTTCAACTCGCAGTTTTGTTTTAATCTGATTCTCATTCAAGAAGCAAAGCTACAGCATTTATTCAGACACGTAGAGTTAAATTTTTGATCTAATAAGTTTTACATTGCTCTTTTGTTTGATACAATGTGAAGTAGTCTCAATAAAAATGCTGGTTTGTCAACCTTGTGAGTTTGTATTTGTCACGTCCACTTTTTTATTGTTTAAAGTAGTCTTATCTACACAAATTTTACACATTCCACTAGATGGTGCCACAGCATAAATCTACACAAGGAAGTGAAGATAAGATGGTGCTGCATAAATAAGTACCAGGAAGCTCAGATTAGATTTCATGAAATTGGCATTTAGGTTTTCCCCTTGTTGAAACTGGTTTCTGTTATTCAGTATTGGTATTTTTCATTCAATCAATGCTGAGATTTTGCCTATATGTAGTCCTACTTGATGCATCAAACTGCATCTGAAGCTAAGAACTGTAAAAATGAAGTGATGTGATGCCTTTAATTTGACTATACAACAAAAGATGGTCAATCACCAATTATAGAGTATAGATGTATTTGGACTTGCCAAAAAAAAAAATATATAGACCATTCTGATTTGAGAAGTAATTATTTTAAATGCTTGGAAAACAAGTGATTTAAATGAAGCTGTAGTAAATATCAAAGTGGTTGGCTCAGTTCCTATAAAGCACTGATAGGGAAACTAATATCCTAAATAGTGCTTTAGGGCTTTTGCTAATTTTAAAATTTATTAGTGCATTAGCACTTGCTATATTTATAGGTTAAATTAAGAAGCACAAACACGTCTTTAAATGTTATTGAACAGCTTTAGCAGCTGAGGCTGTATCACTTATTTACCAGGTGACATGGACAATATATGAACCCAAATATAGCTGAGGAATGAACGATAAGTATTAAAGAGAGCAACATAGCAATATGTGACTCATGTCTGTTGAAGAATGTTCATGGATTGACTGGGTTATTTAAGTGCTTTAGAATTAGTTTCACTCATTTTTTAGTACAATAGTGCTGTAGAATTAGGGGACCTAAAAATTGGAGTTAGTGTTTTAGGGCCAGTGGAACTAATTTTTAGATTAGTGCTGCTCACCACTGAATATTAGCATCACTAAGATCTTTGTCACATACCATTATTCTGTCTCAGAGTTATGGAAAGAAGCTCTTACCTGTCAACACTTATTTACTTTAAAGTTCCTGGTATGAAATCAGTAACATCGCTGACATAAGAATAACTGATTTTCTTCAAGTAGAATAGATAAGATACTCAAATATAGTGATGTTCCCCTGTCACTATTGTGTATGGCAAGACCATTTATTATTGAAAAACTTGTCTTCAAAGCAAATAATAGAATCTTTCCAGATTATCTTAACAGTTTATATATTTATATGTGACATTACTGTAGGAAAACTTGTAGTTTTTATTTCTATTCACGTTATTTATCCAGATGTTCACAAAAAAAATCTGAAATTGATTTGACACGTGAAACCTAAATTTCAGACATCTAGTCACTGGGTTTTATGTCACCTTCAGGAGAATGAATACATACTGTTTTCTGAGTGTGATTGTATGCTACAACTGCTTGCCATACCTTTGTAAGTAGTAGCTGAATAAACATCACAGAAACTTGTTGACTCGTAAACTCAGCCGGTTGTTTTGCAGTTTTTGGGTTCGTTTCGTCGGTTCGGTCTAACTGTCTGTTCCCTCCCTCATGTTCCGTCATGTTCCAGTACGTCTCAACAAGCACTGACACATCGCGTTCTCAAATTTGCGCGCGCTTTTCCAACGAGCTGAAAGCCTCAGCCGCTCCACGGTGAGATCACCGAAGCACGTGGTCTCCATGGAGACAAGTGGGGCTCGTGGAGGAAACCCGCGCGGGAATCAATCCACCCATACAACATTCATGGCTTCAGATACACACACCCTTAAACTCACTAGCCTCTTTTACAAGACATATCCGCGATAATGGCGCCAATCCCTGCCCGGCTAAATGCCGGTCCGTACATTCA
>JAUBOC010000138.1:12768634-12779355 GCA_032275365.1 Anablepsoides cearensis | reverse complement strand
TTATATTCACTTTCCAGATTATTCCATAGTCTTATTCCTTGTACTGAAGTACATCGGTCCTTCAAATTTGTTTGAATTTTAGGCTTTACAAACATCTCTATACTCTTAAGATTATAATTACTTACTCTCTTATCAAAATTTAATTGGATATTTAAAAAGGTAATAAATTTTTATGAGCCTTATACATAATCTACAAAATACCATAATCAACCAACTCAAAAAACGTCAATAATTTCAACTGACAAAACAATATATTTGATGATTTATATTTTCAGCTAGTGGATTAAGAAAAATTTACTTGGTAAGATTCTTGCAAAACTTAATTTGACTAAATTTTTTCTTATTTCAAGAATCTTACCAAGTAAATTTTTCTGACTCCACTGGCAGAAAATTTTGACTTAATATGAATCAAATTTTCAGATTAACAAGACAAATTATCTAAAAGAAAGACTATTATTCTGACACAATCAGTTATTGTTTAGTAAATCAGTCTCAAAACAAGATCAAAAAGTTTTTTTGGCTGGATATAAGGCTAAAAACTTGGTTAGATGGACAATTTGCAGTGAATGCACCAAATTTTAGTTTATTATCTGAAACATTTGGTGAAATAAAGCCATATTTCTGTTTGCTTAGATCACTTAGCTGTGGCAGCCATCTTGAATTAAATTTACGACAAAAAGTAATCAGTTATTGATGTAGATCCAGTGATTAATCTGAGAGTTTCATTGAGATCTGCCTCCTGGCTTATCATATATTTTGCTATAAAGATGACATCATCTCTTGCCTTTTATGGCAGTGAGTGTTTATATTCCACAGACGCAGCAACAACAAACTGCTCTGCTACTCACCTGAGGGCTTGATGGGTTTGCGGTAGTTTCCGGTGCTGATCTGCTGGACCAGCATCTTGTGGTTGAGTCCATCAAAGGGCATGGTGCCGTGCACCAAGGTGTACAGCAGCACGCCGAGCGACCAGGTGTCCACCTCCGGCCCGCGGTACGGCCGGCCGTTGACGATCTCTGGCGAGGCGTACAGGGGGCTGCCGCAGAACGTCTGCAGGTACTCGTCACCGTGGTAGAGGTTGGACAACCCAAAATCTGCAATCTGCAGGAGAAAAAATAATAAATAATAATTAACGCTTTATAACACAAGTTATGTTTTTATATCATGATGTTACTTTTAGTAGACTGAGCTATAAAAACAGCCAGGTGAATGTGTAACGTTAGCTCAGGGGGATCGTGCGTACCTTCACATTGCCGTTGGCATCTAGTAAAATATTCTCCAGTTTCAGGTCCCTGTGTACGATCCCATTCTAGGAGGAAAAAAAAAAACATGTTTTGTATGATTCATATTTTCTTTACAAAAGATCAGCACAACCCACGCCGCTGCGTATCAGTTTACATTAAACTATCCGACATAAAGGGGATTCATGTTTACTGGGTCAAAGACGCACATTCTTTCCAAACGGAACATTTTCTTCTCGTACGTCAGACGCGTTTCATTGTCCTCTGCTCTGCAGGGGGGCATACCTTCGTCTCCAATGAGTTCCTAAAATGCAGGTCAGCATCTTTCAAACTGTCGGTCGGGTTATGTTGTATTATTGTTAAAGTGCAACCATAAGGGAACAATGCTGCTGAGATAGATTTTGCCTTACATAAGCATGGAAAACTAAATATTTTAGAACGTTGAAGCCCATAAAAGCACAATGAGGCAGATGGTTGATGCGGGGCAATTTCACTCCATAAAGTCTGTCGTGCAAACATTTTAAAATGCAGTCCAAAGTGCAGAACAGCTAAAATATCGTGTAATTGCTTTGCTGTGGAGCTCAGGAACAACTGTGCGGGTTTGTATTTTAAATAGTTAGTGGTGAGGGTGGGGGTTCAGCTCATTCACACCCTCATTAAACTGTGAGGCCATGCATGTGTGTGTGTGTGTTGGGATTGTTGGCCCTTCGCCCTGACGCTAACTCAGCAAACACAGACTCCTCATTTCCCCCAGCGTGGTTCTCACAGCCTCCCTGTTCTGAGCTGCAGGGTGACGGTAAACGATGCTCGTTATGTAACTCTGGAGGCGGAGGGGGGAACTAACAAGTGAGCGCGGCTCCACGCCATCAGGCATGACACTGCAGACCTGACGGGGCCAACAAACTGGTAAAAGTCTTACCTGATGGCAGTAGTGCACAGCAGACACGATCTGTCTGAAGAAGTGCCGGGCTTCTCGCTCAGACAGGTTCTTCTTGTCACAGATGAAGTCGTACAGGTCTCCTTGGCTGGCGTACTCCATCACGATCACAATTTTGTCCTTGTTCTCGAAAACTAAAAAGACAAACCCCCAATTAAAACTCCCAACAATGTCTCCACATACGAGGTACGTTTCAGGACTTTTGTCCTAAAAACTACACTGATTTGGATGAATTGATTTGGTTGTTGTGTAACCGGGGTCGGCACGTTATCTCTCAGACCCGCCGCCGTAAAGCAAACCATAATTACGTAACTCTGCATCAAGTCTTCAGACAAAGACTTTGCGTGACTAAAACTGAAATTTCAACCCGATGGTGAGATGTTTGCAGCTTAAAGCCGCCGTGAAACTAAACCAAACAAAACCAGGATTGTTGGGTTTGTACCTTCATAAATAGTGATGATGTGCGGGTGACAGAGCGAGGACATGATCTCAATTTCTCTGCGGATATGCACCAGGTCTTGCTCATCCTTGATCTTCTCCTTTCTGATTGATTTTACAGCAACCTTAAACAAGAGAAGAAGAAAATAAATAAAAAGTTAGGAATAAATAGGAAAACTGTTAACACATTCAGCAAAAATAATTATTGCAATTTATTTAATTCAACTTCATTTCTACAAACTGAATTATTCATAGAGCCATCTACAACAGGTAAGCTATTGTTTACACATAATCCCAGCAGCTGCGTTGCTCTTTCAGCAGACATGTAAAATAAACAAACAGCATCAGATGTGTTTATAAGGGTTAACAGGAAGCCTAATATTAGGTAAACATGCCGTCAGGATCAGGATATTGTTAAATATTGCCACAACAATACATCAACCCATATGTTCCTCACTCCTCTCTCACCAACACTCTCTGGGTGATTTAGTATCTGGGCCACTGTCCTCTTAAATCAGTTGTATAGAGAGCGGTGAAAGTCCTTAATGCGTTACAGAACAAGTGAAACCTGGACTAGATTACTCTGATTTATTACGGTTCTTTACGAGACCGACACTGCTCAGATTATTCACAAGGTTTATTATATCTAATCTACCCAACTGACAAAAACAAGCCGTTATTTAATTGTGAAATAAGCTGGACTGAAATCTCTGCTGTGCTGCTTCGAAGACAGAGAGAACACTGGAGGTTTTTGCTTGAAGGTCAGAGTTTTTAAACGAGGCTGAATCGGTGTTTTTATGTCGAGGTCGTCTATTTGCTCAGATGCCTGGGATTCCTCCCGGCGCGTCATCAGTCCACCCCGAGTCTGGAGGGTGTCCTGGTTTCCCCGTCTCTAAAACCCCCTCGAGGCCGCAGACAGGAGGATGAGTGAAGCAGTGACTTGTACTGTCAGCAGCCAGAGGCTTCCTGTCGTTAGTCACCGTCTGACGTGGATGCTGCTCCGGGGGGTGGGGGGTGGGGGGTCAGCGCCGGGTTTTTCACACCGCTCGGATTTCTTTCCTGATCCTGGGGAGCCGTGGTTTCCTGCGTTTGTTAGCGTAGCTGTCAGACGGGCCTGAAATCACACTCGTGACCGCTTCACACCTCTGTGGAGGTGCTCAGAGCGCGCCGTCTTCGTCACCGCCCGTCAGACCCACGCTAAAGACACCCTGGTGTTAAAGGCTGGAATATTTCACACAGACTCTCTCTGTACAAATAACTATGATTTTGAACCACGAATAATGAATGTTTGAAATGTTCAGACTAGTTAGGTGCAACGAAAAACTAAAAATTAATTAAACACATGGTTACATTTCCACCTTTATAGACTTAAACCCATCTAATAAGATGGATATTATAATATTCATATGTTTATGATACATCAACAGATGTGGTAGACATAATCAGCTCAGACTTTACTTATAGGTTACTTTAATTCTGTTTACTCTAGAACTTGGTTCTGTCTTCCAAACAATATGTTATAGTTAATTTAGAGAAGATTTTGATTAGAAAAAAAGAAGAAATTTGAGCAGGTTTTATTATTTTTAAGCCTTACTTTAACACAAGCTTTTACAAAAATAGCATTATTATTATAATTATTATTAGGTCATTCTTACTTCCACTTTATTTAGCCCATTCTGGATTACTCATAACGACTGTAGAGGTCATAAAAATTCCTTTTAGACGCCTCATAATCTTTGTTTTTGAGTCTAGACACGACTTTGAGATAAGGTCCTCCTTTCACTGAACATCTGATGGATTCCTGCTTCGTTAGGTGTATTTATACAGCTACTCCCTTTTATGACAAGATAAAACAACTATTTTTTTAATTAAAAGTTTTAACACTTCTAATGCCTCAGTCTTAAAACCTACTAAAAGTACTTGATTGGGGTGAATCTAAACAGGGTTATGTATTCAAACGTATGCAGCGGTGCAACATGCAGGATGGATAATGACTCAAAATAAACGTCCTTTGCTTATTGTCATCTGTCCGGTGCAGGTTTGACACAGTATTTGCATAAATAAATCTCAGACTCGGTCACTGCTTATGAAAACAGGGATGTCAAACGGTGAGGGCGCGTGGACGAGCCTCAGCTCGTCTCACTGGAGGTTTACTGAAATTAGAGACGGGGAATTCCTGATGATTACTTCCTTGAGTTGAAAGCACTTTCTCTCAATACAAACATGGATCTTTCAACGGGGAAAACTGCTGATAAGCATAACACAGAAAGACGAAACCGTCTGGTTTTATTTTTGGAACTGACCTGATAACGGGTTTAGAACAAGTTTATAATTTTTCAGAGGTCATTTCAAAGTTAATACATAAACTATAAGGTTTGATTTGTAGTTTGTGTTTGTATGTTGTTTTATTTTTTTTTAACCACAGGGAACATAACTAATACGTGTTTTATTTCAGAGCCAAAAGTAGTGTCAGAGAATTGTAAAATTTAGAGATAAAATATACAAAAGGTCAATGGCCTTGGTTTTGCCAACCTACTTTGTGTTTCTTTTAAAAGGCTTGTCTCTGGAATTCACCTGCATGGCCCGTCCTAATTCTTTCCTCTTTCATTAGCGGGAAATTAAAAACGAAAATTACTCAACTTTCCTGTCTAAACTTCTGGGGAAAATCAGTTCAGTCATTCCAACGAAACAATATTCCTGGATGCTTCGTGTAAAATGAAAGTAAATGTTGCAACTTTGTTGTGCCGGGTTAATGAAACATTATACGACCCTGAAAAAAAATCAATTATTGGACTTACATCTATCAATTCAACATGGCCAAATTTACAAATACTGAGCTAGAATTTGGTGTGGTAGTAGCAGAGCCTGATCATCAACACATATTTAGAGCTGGAACAGGTTGCACATGATCTTTATTTAAAAATGTAGCCTTTAATTACTTGGGTTCAACTTAGTCCACCTGTTTGCAAAATATCTCCTGAACCACTAGATGGATTTTATAGAGACTATCAGGAAATATCATCTAGCTATACATCTGTAATTAATAAACTTGTGAAGCCAATCTACAGATGACAGCCACAGACAATTGATCTTAGAAACATGGATATGGCTAAAATTCAGTCCGTTTTACAGTTTTTCTGCTAAAACCTGTTTTATCCGACATAGAATCATTCTCAACACACACTCCTGGTTCTTCATGGTGCAAAATCTTTGAATTTTTAGCATTACCTATTTGGAGTCAATCCCGTTCGTGTAAGCAAAATATCTCACAAACCACTGGAAAGATTTTAATGAAACTCTCAGGGAGGAATCTTTAGGTGCACATCTACAATTGATTACATTTTATGGTCAATCCAATCAAAGATGGCTGCCACACAGAATCAATATTAGCCAACACAGAAAGGGCTACAATTCTGTCAGTTGTACAGATGTTCAGCTAAAATTTGATGCGGCTGTAATTGAGAGTCGTTCACAACACATGGATACTGAATAAATCATAATGCTATTAGCTTTAGCTTACCAGCCTGCCGGATCTTTCCCTGGCTTTCTTCACCTTGCCGTAGGTTCCTTTCCCCAGAGTCTCCAGGAACTCGTACCGGTGCTTCAGGTTGTGTTTGTGGTGGTGCCTCTTCACGGCTTGCTTCCTGGCGGGCACCTGAGCCGGAGCTTTCCCGAAAGGAGCGTTTCCGTCGGCTGAAACTGCTCCGACAGGCGGCCAGTGACTCGACGGGAGGTGGGACGCGTCCATGCTTGTTGTTACCTTTTCTTTACTTTCGCACGCAGGTGTCGTTTTTTACCAAACATACCATTCCCGAGTCTGTAAGCTGGCTCAGCTGCACTCTGCTCGGTTTAGCTGCAAAGTCCCCACCCTGTCCTTTCAGCTGTAGGAGCGGATAACTTTCTGCGGCGGAACAGTGAAGACAGGAGAGAAAAACAAGAAGCTGAAAGAGCCGGGGGCGTTTCGGTCATCTTTCAGCTGCTTTCAGGTGCGGGTGGAGAGACCAGAGAGAAGCACCGCCCGCCGCCGGACACGTCAAATAAGGAGGAGGAGTTACAGCGAAGGGAAGGCGTTGAATTTGTTGTATAAGCGTACACCGATTTATCAACCCTTTGATAATTTATCGTCAAAACGGTTCAAGCCTGTAATTTTTTGTTTTGTTTTTTGCTTATATTTATTGTCGTATAATGTCTTTAAAGTGTTTAATCAAATGCAATTTCTTCATTCTTTTGGGTGGAAAATTAATTTTACAACAGGTGTGCAAGGGAGTATAAAACAAACGCACACAAACGGTGAAAAGCTGTTTTTTTTTTTTTTTTTTTTTAGCTGTTTGGTTTTAACAGTGGATCACAATAACCAGAAGCACTTTCAGTGCTAAAACACATCTTTAGTTTGTCTAACTTTATTTTATATTCGTACAACATTTTTAAGTGATCAATATATATATAAGTTATTAAATTAAACTGGGATGAGTGAATCACTGCATCACTAACTGTATGTTTGTTGATGTAGTAGGACTTTTACTTTAACTACGCAATAAATGCCATTTAAAACACCATAATTCATAAATCGGGTTGGTGACCATATTTGCACAAAAGTGTACAAAAATACATTCAGAAATCAATATTATTAGTGTATATTTAATGTAATTTATCCACCATAAACACATATACCAATGGGCAAATTGTCAGTGAGGAATAATATTTTAAAATTTGCAGGTTCTTCTTCTTCTTCTTCTTCTTCTTCTTCTTCTTCTTCTTCTTCTTCTTCTTCTTCTTCTTCTTCTTCTTCTTCTTAATAGTGCCACGAACTGACTAAATATGCTGTAGTCTACTTGTTTCACTTAAATTACTTTACAGAGTATGTATTTCATTATGAAGATACATTTGGTGTGTATTTGATTATACGTACTGTAGTACTAAGAGTGAATTATGAAATCATATATGTCTTTACATCTACAAGCCACTAGAGGGCAGCAAGTAGTCACACTTTTGTTTAAATGTGGGTCAGTTGATTTGGACCCAATTCTACACTGTATTAATAAACTGTTAAAATGTATCCAGTAAAATTAGTGTTACAATTTGCATTTATATTATTTTGTTAGATAAAATACAATATATTTAAGTTAAAGTTTGTCTAATGTAACAACTAAATTAAACTATAATTTCAAAAGTAGATTTCACTAAATTAAATCAGATACATTCTTAATTTTTAGATGGATAATATTTAACACTGTTGAAAAATTATTTTAGCAGTGTAAACAGCATGGTAATATGATAAATGTATATTTTATTACCTTTAATTAAAGCTCACTCATATTTCAGTTATTGCATATATTAGCACAGATGCAGCCGGTGTATTTGTCAGTCAGACTTCATCTGACTCTTTCTTGATTAACCCTGTCACCCACTGGAACAGACACTTTGTTTTGCATTCTGTTGGCAGAGAAATGTGCCAGAGGATTTACCACTCATGCATAAAGAGGAACATTGTGCACAAAATAAACAATGGGAACAATTAAAGGGATTCTGGAGGAAAGTCTCACAGATGTCTGAGCAACATTTTTTTCCTAGAAAGAAAAAAAAATACACAATAAAAATAGATGCTTAACAGTGATGTCTCTTTTTCTAGAGTTTCTGACAAGAGTGGAATCTGACATCAATATCAACAACAACAACAAAAAAGGCACATTTAAATGATTCTTAACTATAATGTTCATATTTTTTCATACATTCTAAATGACTTGACTATTTTTCAGGTTCCATCCATCCATCCATTATCTGTACACGCTTATTCCTTTCAGGGTTGCGTGGGTCACTGGTGCCCATATCCAACAGTCACAGTGTGAGGGGCGGGGTACACCCTGGACAGGTCGCAAGTCCATCACACATAGAGACAAACGAGACAAACAACAATTCACTCTCCCGTTACATATATTTCATATATTGTACCAATCTTAAATCCCTGGCATTTCAGCCTGAAGCCATTTCCTTGCCAAAGTTTTCTTAGCTGATAATAGAAGGATTTAATTAGATACCTGTCAGCTGTTGTAATAATGTATTTAATTTCCAATCCTAAATATATATGTGGGAAATCAAAAGGTATGTTTACCTGAAAAATATTTTGTAAACATCTTTAACCTGTTTTTTATTTAAATTACTTTGCATTTGTAGCAAGAATACGCTAGAAATGTAGTAACAGTGAAATTGTTGATTTATATTTGTGTCTAATAAAATGTGTCATGATGTCATCATGATTTCTGTTTAGGTTTACATGCTACAACACGGCAAAAAGCCACAGTCCTACATTTCCCAGAAGGCAACTGTGTGACCTTTAAGCCCCGCCCATTTATTATTCCTAGCTTCTCGCCTCTGACTGTTTTGCTGTGATTGCCTGCCTCAGCCTAGCTATGTGATTCGGCTCGGGGGACACACCTCGTCCTGCGACACAACTCATCGTCTTTTTTAGCACCATAAGAAAGCAAAAACAGACAGAAACAAGGCTTGGAGTCGCATTTAGCTGCATGTTGTCGTTAGGGGTGGAGGAATTGTGCTGGCTTCTCCGTGCCTGACAGAGCCCGGGTTAGGAAGCGTTTTTTTTTCCCCCTCCGCGGAGCCTCATCCGGGAGAGAGGACCAGTCGTTGTAGTCGGGCTGTTTGTGTTCGTGAGAGCTGGGTTCTCCCTTGTTCCAGCGCGGGGCTGCGGGGCCGTGCAGCCGTGCTCCGGGTCGTTCATACGGACCTACAGAGCATGGTAATCGCGGCAGGCCGAGCCGGGGACGGACTGGAGATGCCCTCAGGCTAACGCCGCTAACGTACGCGGACCACGGCTAGGTCGCAAACATTTGGAGCTAGCACAGTGGTCAAAATAACAACGCAGCATTGATAGTCATTGATTTTAGGAGGCATAAGCTTAATTTATTGCTATTGAATTTTTTTTGTTTACGAGGACGAACAGCCAAGAAAAGATGAAAAACAGAGGCTAGCTGAACAACTAACACAAAAGAGACTAAAGGTAATGTTTACTAATGATTCACTCATCTATGAAGTTGTCTCGTATCGACTTATTTTAACAAAGCCCAACTTGAGTATGATAACTAATTAGTAACGAAACAAAGGCTGTGCGATAAGATTTTCATTACATCACTTTAGACCTAAAAACACTAGTCTGTTCACTTTAAACCCGTTCGCCATGACGGAGGGGAACGTTCAGCAGCAGAGGACCCCTTTAGCCCGAGAGCTAACCCGGGCGTTCAGCAGCTACAACAAGCACTCCATCCAGCTGAAGAAGAACCTGAAGGAAACCAACGCTTTCTTTCGGGAGATAAGGCAGAACTACAGCAATGCCAGTGCATCAACAACAAGCTCGGATTCAGCCTCCCTGGAGGCAGGTGAGTTTCAGCACACCTGTGCCTCAGCATGTCTTTACAATCAGCATCCGAGGTGGTAAAAACTAGGCACCACAATTGGATTAAACCTTCTGTGGCCTTGAAGTGAAGCAAGAAGTAACCAGTTAAGTGATTACTTCTCTAACTGGCGGGCTGAGAAAGAAAATCCATTCATTAGAGTCATGGAAGGAGATTAAATCCCCTCTGCAATGCATGAGCAGACTAAGAGCACCAAATATGCTGAGATTTCTGCACTAGCTTGCTGAAAATCTGACATGGCAGACTTTTTATTTGGGCTTTAGTGGCTGGTTTGGTGCTTATCCCAAACCACAGCAATATTTTGAATCTGTTGGCCTGTTTATCCAAACTTTTCAGCATGTGATGCAGACATAAGCTGTGAAATGATAATCAAATTAGCAATTTAATTATGGCCTCCTTGATAGAAAAACAGTGGAGTTTTCCATGAATTTGCAGCTTTATTCACAGTTTGAGAACAGAGCCACATTTCTAATTTTTAAAACGGTCTTTGATTAGGTTCAAATTATACATGTTATTGATTAAATTTATCCTAGTAATTAATGCACACATGAGTCACAAAACTGCCTCTATTTTAAAAGTGAAGTTGCACAAGAATGAGATAACTTTGTTATCTATCTATCTATCTATCTATCTATCTATCTATCTATCTATCTATCTATCTATCTATCTATCTATCTATCT
>JAUBOC010000138.1:12756071-12767907 GCA_032275365.1 Anablepsoides cearensis | reverse complement strand
TCTATCTATCTATCTATCTATCTATCTATCTATCTATCTATCTATCTATCTATCTATCTATCTATCTATCTAACACAGCTTCATACACTGTGTCATTAAAACCATCGTAGATCACGTCCTGATAGAGCTTAGCTCATCTCCAGCCTTGAAGTTTCTCATCTGAATATTTGCTTCAGCTGACAACCACTGCACCTGAGCTGTGTCCAGGCTCTTGTTCTTGGCTTCTCGTGCCCACCATCGCAGCAAACCTGCACACTGTGCCAAGCTCAAGTAATTCTTTCAATGTTTACAATCCCAACGAAACAATTTCGGATTTAGAAGCTATTATTGTTGAGCTCATAATGTACCCTGAATAATAACAATCTTTTCAAATATTCAAAGTTTTTTTGTTGCATTTATGCAAGTAGATTATGCAAGCCACAATTCATTTCAAATTACATTTTCTGTCTAAAATGTAAAAACAGAACATGATATAAAACTGTAAATAAATAAAGCAAAAAAAAAAAAGTAGTGTAATCGCCCTTTTCTACACTTTTAGGTGTGAAATAAAAGATTTGTAAAACTACATTTTAAAGAACTTTTACCCTAAGGATATCCCTGTGTTTTTCTTTATGCTATCCACAGCTTGGCTTTTCTTGGTTTCGCATTCTAGGTAGTGCCACCTGATACTAGTATTTATTACTATTTGGTCTACCTGAGTCATCTTATACCATGTGATCACGTTGAGGCGCTGCAGACAGACAAACACCTGTTGGTGTCTCTGCAGCAGTGTGCAGAGCTGTTACTCTTCACTACTTCTGAAAGTTTGACATGATTTCTAGCATAAATCAAACATTTCTGTTTTGTACATAAGGCTTATAAATGATTAAATAAACAGCAAGCTGCTTCAATCTACAGATCATTTTTACTCTGTCAGTTGAAGTTGAACTCAGTTGGGATCTTTCCCTTATGTTCCCTGTTCCCACAGCGAGTCATCCTCTTCCAACTGTCCTCTAACTACATCCATATTTCTCCTCTTTGTTTTTTCTCTAACATCCTTCTACCAACATGCCCACAATTAATCATGATATATATATTTTTTCAAGTTTTGCCCGACCCTAGTCACAAGTTATTGGAGTGTAAACATACATCCACTCAGAGGGGAGCTGAGTGTTCATCTCTGCAGCTCTGTGAGCAGAAACAGCTGATCCTGTCCACATCTGTTCAGAGTAGAAAATAAAGTGAGGATAGGTTCATGTTGAGTTGAACTTTTCCAACCATGTAATCTGGTTCTTCACCTTGGGTTGGTGTTAACGGTTGTGATGCTAAATAAAAGCTGTTTTAGACAGAACTGTTTCTATCATGGTTGCATAACTACTAATCAAATCCACATCATGTACTTTTTTATTCTCACGTCTCTCCGCAGGTCAGCTCAGCTGCATTTGTTTCCTGACCCACGAGGAAGAATTCCTACGTAACACAGTCGGCGCCTCCCCGTCCGTCCTGGTTCTGGGTCAGGACTGCGCCGCCCGCTACCAGCTGCTCAACTGCCTCCTGGGAGAGAGGCTGCTGCCGCTGGGCCCCGAGGCCGGAGAGGCGTGCAGGGGGGTCCAGGGCCTGGTCTGTAAGAGGAGGAAGCTGTGTTTCACCCACGGGAGGCAGACTCGGATCAGCTTGGCGCTGCCCGGTCAGTACGAGCTGGTGCATCAGCTGGCTGCCAACCGGGGCCGCTGGGACACGGTTCCACGGGAGGACCTGGAGATCCACGAGGAGTGTGAGGACCCGGCTCACAGGCTGGCTGAGCTGGAAATCACTCTGCATCACCCCATGCTTCAGGTAGGAAGAAACCTCCACAGACCTGATGAAAGACAGATTATGATGCTAATTCTGGGTATTTGTTTTAAATGTTTTTATTTATTTAAAAATTTATTCATATTGTTTGTAACAATTATATACACAACAAAGAACAAAAAAACATGCAATCAAAATAAAATATAAGGCAGCAGAAGAAGAATGAATCTTGTATCTGCCCCTTTTTTAACCCCAGAATATGTTCAAAATGAAAGAAAATTACTACAAAAATCAAAACAATTGAAAACACACAAAACAAAGCTAAACCTAAAACACCAACTCAAACAACAATTTGCATGAATTTACTTATGCTTCTCCATATTTCTTCAGAAAACTAGATTTAATTATTCTCTTTAATATATTCAAAGATTTGGCATTTTTAACCTCATCTTTCAGATCGTTCCACCGTCTTATTCTCTGGATTAAAGCAGCTCACTCCTTCAGTCTCGGCGAAACCAGGATTTCACAAACACTTTGATTCCCTTAAGATAATAACAGCTCTCTCTTTTAACTAAATGTACTTAAATGTTGGAAGGTAACACACCTTTGTGAGCTCTGTACATTAACAGATGTTCTCTGATGGTTTATAATGTACACTTATCAGTTTTAATAGAATTTTCTCAAATAAATTGATTAATTACAAAAGAAAATCTATGTAAAGGCTTAATATGTACCCTGCTGCTCAGGTTCATTGTATTAAACCAGACCAGGTGTGTGTTTAGAGGGTAGATTCAGCTCAGGTGTGTGGGTTTCTGCTTTTTATAAACATCTGTGGTTTAATATATTACTTTATTTAACAAGCTAGAAAAAGTCCTATAATGATAATTGATGTAAAATTTATGGCTGTAATGAGTTCTTTTATTTAATGTTGTGCAACAAAAGGTTAAACTTTAATTAAATCAAGCTTTTAAAAGTATATTTTTTTAATTTCTTGAACATTCTTTTAAAGAAAAATGTGTAAAATTTAAAAATTTTGGCGAAGAAGTTAATTGAAAGTTTCATCATTGCCTTTTGTGCAGTGGTACTCTGTAAACAGATCAATCAAATAAGTGGGACATAAAATAATGAAGAACATCAAAAGTTGACAGTTGTTTTGAAATACTGCTCATTTATTTTTATTTAATTTAATTTTATATGTATAATTGTGTTTATTTGTACTATTAAACATCCTTGTTTCTAAATTACTTGAGAAATGTAAGATTATGTAATTAATTTTATGTTTTGGGAGGTGGTTCTTTTTGTCACTTTAACACGTTTTTGCTCACATTGGCTGAGCTCAGAACAACCGATTACAGAAAAGAGGGGATTATTTGAAACACATTTCCTGATTTGTGCTGCTGTTTAGGAATTCACTTGTTAAAATAAGTCCTAAAGTTCAGGTTGTGAGGATAAAAGAAGAAATGTTGGATAACAAAGCCAGTGTGAAAAAAAAAAAAAAAAGTCCCAGCATCCCTCTGAAGTGAGGCGTTTTGGTCATGGTGTTTAGGACTGCAGTCATTCTTGTCATGTGGTAAACATGTAAAATCAGCCTCTAATCGTTTAGAGCGAGGTCGTTTAACGAGCATCACACAGTCCTGGAAACTGAGCTCCTCTCTGCCTCGGAGCGGCCCGCCCCGGCCGGCCCCCTTACGTAAAGCCTCTGGTCTGGTGTGATTCACATGACTGGGTCGTGTAAAAAGAGGAGAAAAAAAAAAAGACCTCAAACCTTTGGCTGTGATACGGTCGTCCTGGTTACAAATAGATTCTTCACTGGTGCTATGAAAACAAGTTATGAGGGTTTTTTTTTCCAAAGCATGAATCAAGATTTCTGCTTCATCAGACCTAAAACAGAAGGTCTATTCAGGAAGTTATTAATCAATCATTATTTTGCTTTTTTTGATTAGAAATCAAATTTTCACCAGTGTTTGACTCACATCATGCTCACACGGATGAAATAAATCCTCAGATTTAGTGTTACGGACACAAACTAGAAATTTGACTACTTTATTATTATATTACTTTATTATCACCAACATACAAAAGGTGAATATGTTTTTAGCTGTGTTTGTCTCTGCTGGCAAAACATCTCAGCAACCCCTGGATGGATCTTATAAATGCTGCAGCTAATCAGCCTTAGCAGACAGAAAAGTAGCTCGTTAGTGCAGAGATACTGAGAAAAGTCAGTGTGGTAGTAGTTCAGTCATTCTTATCATATACTCTGAGCACCAACAGGTCGAGCAAGATCTTTGTTTAAAATCTTGGCTTATAAAGAATCAGTCGATGCACTTCTTCAAATAACTGCTAGTTTTATTTGGATGTAGTGATTAATAATCCAGTCTTTGTCCCAGATAAAGACAGTGGTTTGATCTTTCTCAGGCTCTGTTTGTTCCATAAACCGCTCTTAATAAAAGTGATCATCTTCTGCTTTTGACTGGACACCAAACATGGGTTTGTCACAAGCCGAGGCAGAGTGCTGCTGGGCTTTATGTTGCTGCTGAATGAATAAGACCGAGCCATGTTCAGTGGGCGATAAGTGAAGCCACAGAATCTCTCCGCTCGCTGTGGTATTCACACTGCTCTGTTAGAATCACAGCGCCCTGCTTCAGAGGCCTCCTGATGACAACTAATTAGTTTTTCATCATCCTGAACTTTACAGTCGTCTTCAAAGTCGGTTTAATTACGAAGACGCGAAGGGACCAAACCTACCACTGCGTTTCTAAAATCCTCCTCTGCTCCATGTTTATGTTGACCACCTCACAAATCTGTCTCCTTGTTAACAAAGAGCTGAGTTAAATCTCTTCTAAAATATGCAGATAGAAGGAAGCTGTAGGATTTGTCTTTGTGTTGTTTTTAGGGTTTAGCCACAGAAATAATGCCGTGCCTTAAAAACCCTCAGTAACTTCAAACCGCCCCAGACTTCATGTTGAAGAGTTATTAGGAAGGGGCTGCATGAATTCAAACACTGCGCTGGTTTTGATTGGTCATAAACGAATGTTTGCAGGCTATCTTTGTTCCAGAGAAACTCTTCAGGCCGACTCGCCTCTTGTTTCTTGGAGACAGGACTGACTGTCTCCTTTGTTCACATGTTGGTCGTCTCTGCCTCTTTTCTCTGTTTTTTTTCCCCCCACTGTCACGGATTCCCTCTCAGACTATTTATGGATTTATTTTTGTTGATGTTGTTAATTATTAAGGGTAAGAAAATTTATTCACATACGAGAGTTTTTATTAATTTTTTCCCTCTATGCCTCATTACAGACATTCCCAGGACCACCACAGATATTTTTTTGGGACATTTATGTGATCAGAAATAGAAGGCGCATGTGATGAGTGTGGCTGAGCTGTTGTTTATAACAGGGCCTATAATTTGTGATTAAAACAGGCTCATTTAATTCTGGGCTTCTGACTTATCATTCTCGAAGGAGTCTCTGAAATCACTTGAGTTCAGGGGAATTCTCCATTTTCCTCATGTGAATTCTTGTCATATTTGAAAGATTTGTGGAACCAATTTTGTCTCAATATAGTTGCAAAGTTGTGGGAGTCTTAAACCAGTCTAAGTTTAGTTTTTATGGGTTTTTGAGCCCTATTGACCCCTTTTTTAAATGCATAAACTTGGTCAAATACGCTCAAGGTCAGTGTTTAGCTCTACTCTTTTGGTCCTATACACCTGATTTTTGCTGACACAGACATATTAAATAAATTTGTATGGATGATGTTGCTGAAACATGGGTAGATGAGAACACTGTATAGATAAAGTTTGTTCCTATGAATAAGAAAGGAGCATGAATTAATATCTGCACCATAATGCATTGCAAAATGATTTTGAGCATTAGTAACTATAAAAAGCTGAATAGCTGTATTTTGACACCTGCACAGGAGCTTTCTGTCAAAGAACGCCCAAGGCTACAGATCTGAATGTTCAGATCTAAAAACCACACCACTGATGGATAATAACTTTTAATAAAGTGGTCTGAATCTAAGCAAGGTGGGCAGTGAAATAATGTGCACAACCAATAATACAATTATGCAAGATGTTTGCCCAAATATAGTCCATGATTTTATTATTTTTAATAGGGATGCACAATATATCAGTATTGATATCGGTATCAGCCGATATTGGTCATTTTTTAGAATATCTGTATCGATTCGATATTTAAAACTGGGCCGATATCAACATCCGATATTGATTTCCCATTTTTTAGCTTTGTGTTTCTGTTTTGGGAGGAGAGATGGTTGGTTGAGCGACAACTGTTAGTGATATTGATGCTGTGCAGCCAGGAATAACTGAAGTAAGGAGCCATGTCAGAGGTCTAGTCATTTATTTACAGTATAAAAAAGACCCAAGTGTGTTTGTGTGTACATGTATAATATAATTTGTGTGTTTGTGTAATATCGGTATATATCGGTTATCGGCTGTAACAGCAATAATTATATCGGATATCGATATCTGCTGAAATTTTCATATCGGTGCATCCCTATTTTTTAAATTGGCTGCTCAAAACCTGTCTGAGTGACTCTCAGGTTGCTTGTAGTGGTATAATAATTCATTGTTCTGCATCAATATATCGATTAAATCATCAAAATATATATTGTGATAAAGCTGCTGATTTATACCCATAGTCACTTGGTTTTGGTCAGAATTCAGTGAGAATTCACCTGAAGTTTGATCAGTTTTCTTGCAACTTAAGACGGCAGCTAGTCTCCAACCACTGCAGCCCACTGAGATATTACCTTTTTGTTTATCTAAATGTTGTAAAATGTACACAAAACCTGTTTAGTTTAGTTAGGCTGACTAAGTACAAAGTAATCAGCAGATCTGTGGCCTTCGAGAGGAAACCTCAGGTTTAACTCTGTGGTTTTTGTATATTTTTTTCCCGCACTTCATCACTATGGCAGGTTTTTCCTACAAACATAACCTCCTCGGGTGAAAGTTAAGAGGTCAACGTGTAGACACGCACAACCGCCTGACTGACGAGTAAATGTTCTTGGAAAATTTAAAGAGGGGGGGGAAACCCATCTGTGTTTGTGTGGTGAGGTGTTTTCTTTCATGGCTTTCTCATGTGTTTTTCCCTCAGTGAGCATCTCTATGTGAGCTTATTGTAGGAATTTGTCACAAGGGACGGAGTTTATCTGTCTGTGTTGACCTCGTAAGAGTTCACAAGTGTTGCTGCTGCAATAAAATCATTTTCTCTGCTCGGGGTCAAAAATGATTAATAATAATTAATTTAAATGTGTTTCTGATGTTTGTCTTCAGGAGGCGAAGGTGATGGTGGCGCCCTGTTCGAACGTCCAGCCCATAGAAGAAGCCCTGGAGGACTGCACTCGCACCGTGATTCCCATCATCCTCTACGCCATCAACCAGGACTCCCTGACCTCGGAGCAGGCGGCCGAGCTCTGGAAGGTCAAGGAGATGCTTTCCTTCCCCGTCTGTTTCATCCGTGTCCCCGACGCCGCGCCGGCAGCTTCTCCAGACCCCGGGCGCCGGGCGGAGAAGGACCGGGAGAAGAGCAGCTTACAGAAGCAGCTGCTCTCGCTCGGCCTCCTGAATAACCAGACGGGGAGCTGTTCCTGCGGCGCCCCCACGCAGGTCCCCACCCCGGGGGCCAAGCCCCAGAGCATGCTGGGGGAATCATTCGAAAGACTGCACCGGCTGCTGGTTCCGTTCGCTCGCCAGGTGCTCCAAAACCAACAGGTGGAGGCTGCTAACCTGCTCAACAAGCTTCACTGTCGATGTCTGGATCTTTTCATCAACCAGGTCAGAAGACCTGCTTTTCTGCTCTTTAAGGTTTTTTGATCCTCAGTTCTAAAACTAAAGCAGAGCTTTCTTTGCCCCCGCAGGCCTTCGACATGCAGCGGGACTTGCAGATAACCCCCCGCAGGCTGGAGTACACCCGGGAGAAGGAGGGGGAACTCTTCAGCTCCTTGATGGCCATCGCCAACCGGAAACAGGAAGAGATGAAGGAGATGATAGTGGAGACCCTCGGCGGCATGAAGGAGCAGCTCCTGGAGGACGCAGCCAACTTAGAGTTTAAAGGTTCGTGAAGAAACTCTGAAAAAAAACACAAACTGGATTAAAATCAAAATCAGACCGTTTTACAAAAGGTTTTTGAGTGGAGGAAGGTTTAAAGCTTCTGGTTAACAGCAATGCTTTGTGTGTCTGGTTAGGATTGAGATGCCCACAAAATGTGTCTGTCTACTTATTCTAAAGAGCTTAAGCTGTATTTATTTATTTTGTCTGTTCCAGACACCAAGCAGGCCTCGAAAAATAATAGAACAGGGACATTTCACCACCTTTTATTTAAGCAATAAATGACCTTAAGATGAGATCCACTTGACTTACTGGTCAACACACTCATTTCACTGCAGCTACAACTGGAAGTTGGTCTTTTTCTTTGTTTTCAGCTGTTTCAGCTCTTTGCTGAGTGAGAGGAGATTTGTTTCTGGTTTATACCAGAAAAACAAATCTGCTGCACGTCGCTGTAATTGAAATGAGTTGGTCTCGTTAAATATTGATTGAGGAGACAATCTTTGACATTATTAGTCGTTTGTCTGGTTTTATACGTGCTGACTGACCTGAAAACAAACTATTTTTATCACTTAAAAAAACTGTACGCTGTTGAAATTATTCACCTGTTAAGTTTTGTGCTTTTTGCTTTTTAACTCTGAGTACAGTTTAGTGTGCAGCTGGATCATTTAAAGCCATTTTAATGCTTTTGTTTTGATCTGGGCAGCAGAACTGGCTGCATCTTTCAACATGTCCACAAAGTTTAGCTCTGTCTGACTGAACTGTTCCTTAGCTGAGAGGGGAAAAAACGTTTTCATCGACTGCTGTCGTCGATACTCCTGTTTACGTTAAGAATCAGGTTATCTGGAGGGACTTTCTGAAGTAAAACACAGTTGAAGGGCTGAGCTTTGGTCTGTTTTACCGTCATCAGTATATAAAACCAGACAAATGCAGTTTTTCACTGTTACTGATTGATTATCTCATCAGAGCGATGACCTCATATAGCTGCTGAAACAGAGCGCTGAAGTTTAAACAAGGTTCTTGTTTTGTTAGGTTCACGCTGCCTGTGTTTGTTTCTCTGTTAGCAACATTTTCCTCATGAAATATTCAACAGGTTTTAATGAAACTTTCAGAAAAACCCTCATTGGATGTTTCTCTACAACTTATTATCCTTTAGAGTCAGCATTCAAGACGATGTGTTGCTTGTGTTTTTCATTTCAAAATAAAATTCCAAAAAGAAAACCACGTTGTAAATATAAAAGTGTTTAATCAAACTAAAAAAATCCACATTTTAAATCCAAAATAAAATATATGGTTGTTTTAATATGTAGTGATAATGGAAATTACAGATGTCATCAAAGAATAAGAGTTTATAGTGGCTGGAAGACGACTGCTTAAAAACATAAACGTTTCCAAAGATGTTGGCAGTGGCTGCACCACTGCAAAAGCAATTTTGTTCATGGTAAGATTGACTTCCTCTAAATAGGACTTTTGTCTGTTTCTATAGTGCAAAGTGAAAACGTAACGCTCCAGAAGTGCAGGCCATGATGATTTCTAGTTTTGTCAAAAAGTAACAAATAGTGCGCTAACAAAACATAAAGCTTGTCTTTGCTTTGAGTTTTAAAATGTAAAAAAAAAAAGAAAATATGTAACCTTTTTTCAATTTGCTATTGTTGTTTATTAGGTTTGGTTATAATTTTTTTTTTTCTCTCTTTTAATTTTTATTTTTTTATTTTATTTTAATAGGGAAAATTGAATGATACAAGGATTCATAGCCTAATTATTAATTGTTATTGTGTTTAGTTTTAAAACAAAAAAAAAAACACCAGATTATTTATTTATTTATTTTCATTTTATTTTACTTTATTTTATATCTAGTTTTATTTTGAACAGTAAAAACGGAAGAACATAATACATGGATTATTACTAAACACAAATATTGTTTTAACTTTGCCAGTCTTACAGATATTGAGCTAAAGTTTGGTGTGGTAGTAGCTGAGAGTCATCCTCAGCACAAACTGATAACAGATCTCACACATGAAACCAGTTCATCATGAGAGGATGGTAGTTTAACACTCTAGTAATGAATGCATATTATCTCATTTGTTCATCAGTGTGTGCGCACAGAGAGATAAACGGTTGTGGTCTAAAATTAGCTGCTTTAGGAAGTCAAGACTTCAACTTCATCTCCATTTCTTCAGCTTTATATTATTTCATCTTAACAGCATAAATCCTTTTTATTGTTCTCACACACTCTGCTTGGGGGAAGCGGCGATTCAGAACATTTTGTTCAATGTCCGATGAATCTCTCATGACATCTGTAATGTTTCTCTGCGCTAACTGGTTCCACATGCTGCGTATTATCTCACAGAACTTCCTTTTTATCCGCAGACATCATCGTAACGACCAACGGGGAGCCGGTTACGTCAAAGGAAATCAAGTCCTGCATCAACTCGATCCAGGAGCTGATAGTGCTGCGTTTGAACCAGGCGGTGGCGAACAAGCTGATCAGCTCCGTGGACTATCTGAGGGAGAGCTTTGTGGGAACCCTGGAGCGTTGCCTCAGCAGCCTGGAGAAATCCAACATCGACTCCTCTGTTCACAACATCACATCTAATCATCTGAAACAGGTGAGGAGGAGGAGTTATTTAATGTAGCGCTCAAAACGCTCTTAAATAACGTCATGTTTTTCTGTCTGAGGTGCTTTCAGGAACAAGTGGTAAAATGAGATCAGACTGGCTTGAGGCCTCTGGACATAACATTTATAATAATTCTGCTCATCTTCTCTGATTTGTCACAGTTATTAAATGCTGCCTATCATGTGGAGGTCACCTTTCATTCAGGATCTTCTGTCACGAGATTCGTCTGGGAGCAAATCAAACAGGTCAGCTTTCAGGGATGAAGTGGTGAAAACCAGCAGTGATTAATGATGTATTTGGCGGGGGAGTGGTAACGCGTCTCCTCTGCCGCCTCCTGCAGATAATCCACAGGATAACGTTCGTCAACACGCCCGCCATCACTCCAGAGTGGAAGCGAAAAGTCGCCCAGGACGCCATAGAAAGCCTGAGCGCCGCCAAGCTGGCTCGAAGCATCTGCTCCCAGTTCAGGACCCGACTGAACAGCTCGCACGAGGCCTTCGCCGCTTCTTTACGCCAGGTTACATTTAAATTCTTCTTCTTTTTTTATTTCCTGTTTGTTGTTTACACGACCATCATCATCGTCAGTAAATTCCCACTAAATAAGTATTTTTTTAACTAACAGCAGTTTTGACAACTTTATTTTTAGTGGCTTTACTAATTTTATTTAGCACACTTTAAGTTTAAAATTGAACTAATGGCTAAGCCCCGCCCCTCCATTTAAACAATAGAATATTTTCCTGATTTAAAACAAAATCAATTTAGTTTCTTCAGTTTCCTTTTGTTATTGGAGGCTTTAACCAGTGATTGACAGCCTGTTGGGGAGTTGTGAGGTTCTGTAGGCGGGACTTTCCTATCAAACAGGCTTTTAGGTTGGATTGTGGAAGGAGGCATCGACACTTTCAGCCAGAACAGAGTTAACGCAGGAAAGTTTTCCTCTGGCTTCATACAATAATTGCAGCTGGTCACCACCACTCTGCTTACAGAGTTTACACAAGTTTTTGAAATTTATGTAGGGAAATAAGTTACAGACAGAACCTTATTTAGCCCAACTGTGAGCTGTGGAGCAGCTGAAGCCTTTCCTCTGCCTACAGAATGCTGAATGTATTTATATTGATGTTGATCACGTGTCTATAGAGATACATATCTTTATTGTTTTCGACTTCGTTAATTAACCTTAAGTACAATTTGAACTTCTTTCCTTTTGTTAATTTTTTTGACTTTCTGTGAAACTCCACGTGTTGCAGAAATCAAAAAACCAAAACATACTTTTTGTTATGTTGAACTTTCCCAGGGCTTCCCGCAGCGCATGTATAGCCTGGCGGGCCGCCAGGCTATACATGCCTCCCCGCCAGGCTATGCTTCATTTGTTTACTCAGAGCCGACGTCG
>JAUBOC010000138.1:12673245-12684409 GCA_032275365.1 Anablepsoides cearensis | reverse complement strand
TTTTTGATTGTGTATTTTCTTTGTTTTTATTGTATATAATTATTTTTTAAATGAAATGAATAAATTTTTGAATTGAATTGAATTGAAAACTTTGGTCAACATTTGTTGTTTTTATGTGCTATACAAATAAATTGACATTGACATTGACATCCACTGATTACTTTCTAAGTTTCATTAAAATTCTTCAGGTGGTTCATAAGATCCTTTGATAAAAGCCAAAACACAAATACACAGGTGTCTTTCATTAAAGCGTAAACCACTTCAACAAATCAAGTGTATTTATTTGGGAAGGTGGGATGTTTTGTGACCACTCCCATGATTATCCTTACGTGTGCAATTTTTTTTCATTGTGGGGAGTTCCTGTGTGCAACAGCCATAAGATACTGATCAAGAATGTGTTACTGAGGGTGTATGGTTTCAAAACGCTTCAGTTAGAACTTGATTTAGGAGCATCTCTATGCCCAGAGAAGAACGTCAGATTAATGATAATCTAATGTTTCATGTCAGCTGGGAGGAAGTTTAACAGTTCAGCCAGGCAAGTGGTTGTTTAGAATATCTACAAAAAGTCAGGTTGAATTTCATGTCTTATTGTTTTCTTCATTTCTTTTGGAGCCATGAATTAAACTGCTGCTTTTTTTAAAGAGAGGAATAATGTGTGTATACACATTTGTTATGCTGTCTGTTAGTGAAATATCTCAAGAACCACTGGGTAAATTATAATGCAGCCCTCAGACAGACTATACTACTGAAAAAAGAAGCAAAAATCCAAAGAAAAACACAAAAGATTACAAGAACGTCTGCCACATTGGATGCAAAATATCAAAAGATTTGTGATATATTAGTAAATCAAGTTATTTCTTTCATCCCTAATTATTTTATATTTTGCATCCAATGTGGCAGACTTTCTTGTAATCTTTTAAGATTTTCTTTGGATTTTTGCTGCTTTTTTCAGTATTTGATCATTTTTAGAATTTTTTTTTATGTTACATCGATTAACTAATTTAGGAATTATTCAGACATTAAAGGCTACTTAATTAGCCTGGTAAAAACCAGCCCCTTGTTCTTCGCTTTGCTTTGTACAGAGGACTCTCGTCTATTGAGAAGCGATTGCTTCCTGGAGGCGTGGCCTCTGTTGAAATTTGGATCTAATTGGATCTGATTTACCCACTCACTAAAGGTTGGCTGTGACATATGTGTGCCAGCTTCACATGAAGGAGGCTAAGCTAAGAAGCTAACCGGAAATTGTTGCGCTGAAAACAACCATCCCCTACTGAGAAGAGAGAAGTACTGAGCCAAACAAGATGGCTCAGTACTCATTACTGGCTCAGTAAATAAGTCCTGCAGGCTTTGTGCCTTACAGCATTCACACTATTGTTTTCACGTTTCTCTTACTTATTGTTTATTGCTACTTTCCCTATTCCGTCAGCCTCTTTTCTACAAATTTTAAGCTTCACAGCTTCACAGGTTGTGGGTCAACAATGATCCTAGGTGATTTTAGGGTCATGGGGTCAAAGTTCAAGGTTAAATTTAGATATATCTAATTTGAAAACAGTTTGCCTTAGAAGTGCCAAACTTCACAACTTGACAGGTTGTGGTGTCAACAAAGATTTTCAGTGATTTTAAGGCCATAGAAGTCAAAGCTCACACATTAGCTTATTTTTTTAAGCATATATTAGCACATTAAGGTAGCACGACCCCGTTGCGAATGACCTGTTTACCTTGTTCCCCCATGTCTGTTATGTATGTCTTTCTCTTGAACAAGGTTATCTTAACTGCAAGTTCCTAGTCTGTGTGTATTCACTGACATGGCAATAAACCTGATTCTGATTACATTAGAAAGGTCTAATGAAACAACAAAACAATTTTTATGTTTAATTATATTTATAATGAAACAGCAAGTTTTTGATATAATGAGCTAAAAATTGATATATTGGTAGCTGAGACTTAGCTCTTTCACAAATAGCAGCTGAAAAAAATTCAAGATGGCCACCAAAGCTAGTTTCAAAGAGTTTACCTCAGCCAGCGTTTACCTCAAAATTGATATATTGGTAGCTGAGCAAGCTCTATCACATACTGAAGCTAAAACAAATCTAATATAGCAGTCAAAGCTATTTTGGCTACTTTCTTCCACATTGGAAATAAATGGAGCTTTTCTCCCACCATCCTTAAAATCCTTCAAAATGTTTCTTAATCTTTAAAGAACCTTTCCCCTTTTTTCTGATTTTGCTTTTTTAAAATTCCTTGTGACGCTTTTAGATACACTTTTTTGTTAATTTTAGCTTTTTTCTAGTATTTCAGCTATATCTCTGCCCCTTTTTGTTATTCTTCTGCTAAGTTTTATTTTTTGTGCTTCTTTCTTCTAATTTGAGTTATTTATGCTTCTTACGATTGCTTTCTGTTATATTCAGCTATTTTAGCTATTAGCTTTAAGCTTTTTTATGCAATTTCAGTTATATTTTTGCTACTTTTTACTGTTTTTTGTGTGCTTTTCTGCTTCATTGAGCTTTTCAACTTACATTAAAACTTTTATACATGTTTAACTTACATTAATACTTTTGCTATTAAACATTTTCAGCTCAATTTTAGCAGCTTTCAGCTTAAGTTTTCAGCAATAGGCATTCACACTAGCATTTTCGCAGAAAATGCATTTTCTTAATTACACATGCTGTCATAAGAAGAATCAGTAAACACAATTTAAATGATGATTGTTGAACCACTTCTAGTCTGGCCCCTCTCCCAGTCCTTACCTGGGGCGGATTGCCTCTACTTCTGGGATCACTGGGACACGCTAACACCTGTACCACGATAAGGTAGCGATTCACAGGGGTGATTATTATTACTATATTATTATTATTGCTATTATTTTTTTGTGAATGTGAAGAAATATCAGTGAATCAAATTAAATTTGAAGTATGTGGGAGAAAACTAAAGTACCTAGGGAAAAACCCACTCAGCACAGGGAAAGTGTTTGCAGGGGTAGACATAAGGATTTACTAAACAAAATCTGGTTGTCCGCAAAACGGTTTAGTTGTCAAAAAAAATCTCAATAAAATTTAATTTAATAAGTAGGTTATATTGTTCTGTATACAAAGTTTACTAAATAAAAATGTTCTCAGTCAGTCAGGTTGACAGTTTCAGGAGCTGCTTCCTAGATCTCCTCCTCATAGTCTTTGAAAAAGAGAGCAAAAATATTTCTACTAAAACTTTTTTACACCTAGAGGTTACCCAACATCCATAAGCTTTCTGCTTACAGGTCAAACAATTTCCTTTAAATAGGAGTATACTGTATGCATGACTATTAAAAGTTAGCTTAGTGTTCTTAGGACTGAAAACTTTCTGAGGAAAGAGGTTTTAAACAGCTGAATAGCTGTTTAAAGCTATTTGAATAATATTTTCAACTGAGGAGCCTTGATAGAAAGCTCTCTGCACAGAAATTTTTTATTTCTTTTAACCAATGATCTGTCGTGGTTTTGTTGGAAATGTTGCGAGGTGAAGACGGCACGACCCACCCTGCTGTTCTAATTGGGTAAAACTTTGACTGTGGTTCTCTCTATTGGGTGAAAGAATCGTCAGTTTATACCTAGACATCTTTAACCAGTCAGCCCCCCCACACACCCCCCACCCCCAGACGGGATCTGGTTGTCCGAAACAAAAATAGGTTGTCTGGGACAACCTAAACAATGGTTATGTATGTCTATCCCTGGTTTGTGTCCTTGAAGACAGAAAGAAAGTGTTTTCAATGTCTTTGAGAAGATGACTAGTATTCCACTGTACTGCCATTTTTAAAAAATGCTAATAAAATAAAATAATCACTGGTCTGTGTTGTAATGTTTGTAAAGTGTTCTGTGAGTGAATGTGGGTGCGTGAAGGAAGGGTTTTTAGCTGGAAGGGTTTTTATTTATTTATTTCTTCAACTTTTGGGCTTTGTTAGGCCAAGAAAGTGCCGGGTTCTTTTCCAGAAAGATTTTTTTTTCTCTGGAGTTGTTTCACCATCAGAGAGCTGAAGGAGGAGTTCCTCAGCTGAGAGGTTTTTGCTGAGCTGTTGTAAAAAAGCTTCTGACACAAGTTTGAGAGCTTGAACTTCAGTTCCATGGCTGGCTATCAGGTGACTTTGAGATGCTGCCATCTTTTCAAGGTCTTTCTGTTTTACAGAGGTGATGTTCTGTATCTCCAGGGTCTTTTGGGCCACTGCGTCTGGCAGCGTCTTGTTTTCTACAAGGAGGATGTTACGTTTTTCCAGGTGTTCTTTTTTAATCTGACACTGGTTAGACATTCGCACTAGCATTTTCACAGGAAATGCATTTTCTGTAGTTTAATTTGGAGGCCTTATCAACATGGACTGGCTTCATTCACTTACTCCACTGCAACTGCTCAACTATAAGCAGACACTGCGCAGAAAATCAACATTGTTGTTCAAAACCCGTCCATCTGTTCGCTGATTGGCCTAGGTAAAATTCTACCAAAGAAATCCTTGTCTATGGGAGAAATCCCAGATGGAGCAGTGAAGGGAAACTAGAATTGAGTGAAACTGAGGAAGGCAAGGGCCAGGCTACTACTAAATTGAAGCGATGAGCAAAGTTGAGTTGACACAATACAATTTTAAGGCATTTTTTACTGTAAAAAAACACGCTTTCATTTCCTTAGTTGAATCCATTACAAATAATTACATAAATAACACTTTTGGACATAAAAAGTATTTTTAAACTGTCAAAGTATAAAAAGCAAGCTTAAAGCTTACCATAGATGATCAACTGAAGGCTGACACATCTCTCAGGTTCTCAAGTCTTTACTTAATCCTTTTTTTTTTTAATTGTAGATGAGTTTTTTTAGGCCTGACATTTTTATGTTTGTCTTCCACTTTTCTTAAGAAACTTAAACCACTTTATAGGATTATATATAAAAAGTCTCTCCTTGAAAGGGAAAAATAAAGAGGGATGGTTTTAAACTTCTTTACAGCTCTTACTTCACAGGAATAACTAAGATCCAGTTCTCTATTTAAAATGACTAAATCCAACTTAAGAATGACAGCAAAGTTACCATAATTTACCCATCAAACAGTTTCAGCTTGATGTTGACCTGTGTTGATAAAAGACGTTAATTACAGCTCAACAACTTCTTTTCAGCTGCTCCCCTCTGAGCGAGCTGACACAGAGAGCAAACTCACATGAAAGATTTGGCAATAGTTTTACACCTGACGCCCTTTTTAGAGCAACCTGAGTTTGAGGCTGCAGCTTTAGGATTCTGAGACCACGGCACTAAGCACCGAGCCGCCGCAGCCCCTTCAATCGCAGCCCAACAACAAACAGCTAAAATCATCTATGATGAGAGGGGGGCCTCTTAAACAGCAGCAGAAAAGGAAAGAGAAAAGGAAGACTTGGGAGGTCCCGGGAGAAACAGGCCTGTAGAAATTGGGGTCAGCAGCATGTATAGACGGAGCCCACCTTCTTGCTCCTTCACCCCCTCCGTCAGCTTCTGGTTATTGAGGCCCGGCCCACTTACAAGAAAACTCCTGGAAATGTTCTAGATTTTCTGATGCTGATTGTTAAAATGCGAAAGGTTCAGGCATGAAACAATGCTGGGAGATTAAAAAACTTCCACTCTGAGACCTGGATTTGAAAGGTTTTGGTGTCAAACAATCAGATTCCTGCTGAGTAAACTAAGAGCCGAAACACAACAGCATCCTGTAAACTGGGCCTAACATCTCCTACGGTGCTACTGTACCACCATACGGCCCGTATACACAACATGTCCTCCCTCCCCCTGTCCTCCTGTCTCCCTCTGTGTCCTTCTGTCTCCAACAGGGCTGCTGACACATAAACCCCAGCAGGTGCTGGACGCGGTGGGGAGACTCGGCCTCTAATTGGTCCTCAGTGGAGTCACAGCTGTTGCCCCAAACCACAGCCTGGTAGGAACTCCAGCTTCGGCCCCTCAATCGACGGCTCGCCATTGTTCTCCGGAGAGACTAAGCTGAGCTCCAATTTATCAAAACGACTGCCCACGCTAACCACACTGTAGCTGCTCCCCAGTGTCACATCATCATCAAACAGGAAAGCCATCACAGAGATCTTTTAGGTCCCTGCTAGTTTTGGCCCAACCTGGTTTTGTCTGATTTCATATTTGTTTCATACATGTCCATTTTCTTAATTATCTTTGTTGTCTCTCTCAAATTGTGCCAAGGTCAAAGATAAGACAAATTTACAGCAGATCCCACAGCGCCAAGTAAGATCAAAACACAACATCCCCCACGCACTCTCTACATGGGTGCAATTTAAGTTTAGTACTAATTTACGAGCCAGAATAAAAATATAAAGAGTAAAATCAAACAGGGTAGGAAACAGATCATTAAAAGCACCAACAAGCCACCATTGTAGGTCAAATTATGTTCAATTCCAGAAAAAAACAAGACGCCTGTCAAACAAACGATGTCTTAACAAATATAAACTCTTGTTCTGACTCTGAATAAGGAATAAAAGTTGATCATAATTGAATCAGGTCTGTCACTGTATGTGGGAGTGAGGGCACGATAAGCAATTATGAGCTGTGATCGGTCTGCCCACTGGAGTGTGGCTCCCACAGGAAGCAGAGAAGCTCATACAAACTGCTCTTTAAATTGAGACAACAGGCAGCACTAAATCAGACTCCTGTAAAAACAATCACTGATGAACAGTAAATTACATAATTCCAAAGAATAACAAGACTTTAATAAAAGATTTTAACGTGCATCTTGTATATTAATGAGTTTTACAATTTGTCTGCAATGAGTAATGAATTCCTCTATTATGAATTACTTTGGAATAATAAAACTAAGTCAGTCATTATCCTGTGAAGTGAGGTGAAAATGTAAGTGAGGAGATGGAGCATACTAATGGAAATGGATACACCTCACCAAGCCTAGTTTCTTATTACTACACTGTGCTTCAGTCACTGGGTGGAGTCGGCAATTATCTAACAGTCTCACCTGACACTGAGATCCTCATGGAGGCCTCCAGGGGCCGGTTGTTATCCAGGGCCTGGCTCAGCTGGATCTCCCCCGTGCTCTGGTTCAGGAGAACCAGGTTCAGCTCGTTTCCCACCTCGAAGCCGTAACGCAGCTGATCGGAAACGTCCGGGTCGTAGGCGGGGATGCGTCCGATCACACCGGTGGGGAAGCTGCTGGATTTGTCCGTCACGTAGTTGTTGAAGATGATCTGGAAGTTTTTAAGCACTGGCACGTTGTCGTTCTTATCGATGAGTTTGATGTGGACAGTGGCTCGGCTGACCAGAGGGGCGGAGGTGGCCTGGACCACGATGACGTACTCTGACTTCAGCTCATAATCCAGGTCTATTAATGCTGTCAGTTCTCCAGAGAAAATATCCAACTGGAACACCTCTGGGATGTTTCCCTCCACTATTTGGTACATAATCTGAGCATTACTGCCTTCATCTGGGTCTGTAGCTGATATGTGGGCAACCACAAGGCCGATGGGACTGTTTTCCTCCACCATGATGTCAAACTCATCTTTTTCAAACACAGGAGGGTTGTCGTTCACATCCATGATTGTTACATGGATGTTTACTGATGTTTTCAGAGCAGGAACACCTTTATCTACAGCGAAAGCCTGCAGGCTGTAAACAGGCACATTCTCTCTGTCTAATCTGCGCAGTGTGCGCACAATGCCAGAGGTGGATTCTATTATGAAGTCACCATCTCCATCCTCCCCACCCTGGAAAGTGTAGAAAACCCTGCCGTTGAGCCCAGAGTCTCTGTCTATGGCAGAGACCTGCACCACGCTGGTGAACACTGGCACATCTTCCATCACGGAGCCCACGTAGTGGTCTCTGAGGAAACGGGGGGAGTTGTCGTTGACGTCGTTCACCAGGATCTCCAGGTAGGTTGTGTCGGATTTCTGTGGGATGCCGTTGTCCCGCGCTGTGATGGCCAGTGTGTAAGAAACCTGGTCCTCATAGTCCAGCTCTATCTGTGTGGTGACAGCTCCCGTGTCTGGGTCTATGTCAAACTGAGGGACACTATCATCCATATAGTAGGTGATGCGTGCGTTCTCACCTGTATCCTCGTCGGTGGCACTTATTACAACCACAGTGGTGCCGGCAGGTCTGTCCTCATTGATGTTGACTGTGTAATGTGAGCTCTGAAATACAGGTCGGTGTGTGTTGGCGTCTGTGACGTTAACAAACACCTTTGCGGTGTCAAAGCGAGTACCGTCGCTTGCGGTGACCGTGAGAATATACTGGCGTTCTAGTTTGTAATCTAAAGGGAGTGCAAGTGTGATGAGCCCGCCCCCGCTCTGACTCGTGATGGAGAACCTGTTCCGAGTGTTCCCGCTGGATATCTGATACGTCACCACGCTGTTGATGTCCTGATCCACAGCAGACACTGTCACCACACTGGTCCCCACGGCTGCATCCTCATTCAGACGCATCTGATACGCTCTCAGAGTGAACTCTGGGTTGTTGTCATTGACGTCTAGAACCGTCATGCTGATGCTGGCTGAGGAGGACATCACAGGGTAGCCATGATCGCGGGCCTCCACGCCAAAGTTGTAAAAATCTACACTCTCTCTGTCCAGCTCATCTGCCACTACAATCCACCCGGTGCTGTTGTTGATGGCGAAGGGGAAGTTTGGCATGGTTTCAGTGAGGCGGTACTCCAGCCTGGAGTTTTCTCCTGAGTCAGCATCCACAGCTTGGATGTGGATGATGGAGTAACCCAGAGGCACGTTTTCTAGCACAGTGGCCTGAAACGGAGTGCTGACAAAAATAGGAGCGTTGTCATTGATGTCCAGCACCTGCACCGTCACCAGGCCGCTGATGTTGGACAGCGGGGGCCGCCCCCCATCCTGAGCTCGGATCCTTAGGGTGTATTCTTTGTTGGCCTCGTAATCCAAGTGGCTCACCAGGTCCAATTTACCCGTCTGAGCATCAATGTAAAACTGCCCTCGGGTGTTTCCGCTCATGATGCTGAAGTGAACCACAGCGTTGCTTCCTCTGTCCTGATCTGTGGCAGTGACTTGCAGGATCTCAGTGTTGGGGGTCATGTCCTCGGGAACCTGGACCACATAGCGTTTCTCACTGAACTGAGGGGCATTGTCGTTGTCATCTTCTACCACAATGTGAACAGTGGCTGTGGCGCTGCGGGGTTCGGGGTCACGACCCTGGTCGTTTGCCTCAACTAACAGCACATAGGCCTCCACCTCCTCTCTGTCTACCAGGCCTTTAGTGCGGATTACACCAGACCTGGAATCTATCTCAAAAACATCATTGGACCCGTTACTGTTTAGGATGTGGTACAGGATGTTACCGTTAACAGGTGCGTCCCCATCAGTGGCTCTCACAGTCAACACCTCGTAGCCAATTTCTAAATTCTCCCTGATGGTTTCCTTGTAATCCTGCTGCTCAAACACCGGATCATGATCGTTGGTGTCGCTGACTGTGACGGTGAGGGTGGCCATGGCTGTACGCCGGGGCGTGCCGTGGTCGACTGCTGTCACACGGAACACGTGGGTGTCTTTAGTTTCTCGGTCCAGCACCTCTACTGTCGACACAACACCGCTGACAGGATCCACAGCAAAAAGATTGTTAGAGCGGCTGTCAAAGAGAGCCTCTATGAAATACTCCAGCCTGCCCGCTTCCCCCTCATCCACATCCACAGCTTTGAGGACAATAACCATAGTCCCTGCTGGCTTATTCTCTGACACTGATACTTGATACATTGGGGGCTGAAACTGGGGGCTGCTGTTAATGCTTCGCCTCCTCCTGCTCACAATACCTGAATCAAACTGAGCTGCCTTCTTTAAGAGTTTCTGTAAGTGGCCCTGCCTGAAGGGACCCTGTCCCACCCGCCAGTGGATGGAAATGGTTTTAACATTTGGCCTGTTTCCTATCAGCACATCACAGAATATATTCAGTTCAAAGAGTGTGTCCTGCCTCCAGCACAGTGTCTCAGACACAAACAAGCTCCCCTCTGAGAAGTAAAACTCGTGGCTGTTGGCCACTTTGCACCGGAGCAGAGAGCCAGGCAGCAGATTCCCCACTGGAAATAAAGCAGAGCCTGCCTGGTGGCACTCTGACGAGCTGTGGCGCCTGAACAAACTGAGGACCTCCATGTCCCACCGGGGTTTCCTTTTACGCGCGTGCGAACAGTTCATGCCGTGAACATGCACGTCGTACTGACTCGTGAGGAGGTGCCTGTGTCCAGAGTCCGTGCAGTCCGCCACAGTGAACAGTGTGAACGGGTTGGACGGCAGCAGGGCGCACTTTATCGGGTCCGAAACCAACACGACGCCCGCCGCCGCGTCCGTCTGCAGGAAGCGCTCCGTGAATTTCGGAGCGAGCACCTGATCCAGAGCGCACCGCGCGCCGCGCTCCTCTCCGGCCACCACTGTCCTCCGTGCTCCCGCATCCTCGCCGATGTGAACGGTGTAAGCGTGCGCCAGCGACACCAACTTAAAACACCACAGAATCAGCCGTAAATCCAGCCTGATGAAGTGCATCGCTCCGCGGTTCGGGTTCGGGAAAAGTGCGAAATTCTGCGGGTTCTTTTATTCCTTTAAACTTTCCGCCTGCGAGTTTCGCCCTTTGTGTTGCAGAAGAGCCATGCTCTTTCTCTCTCTCTCTTTCTCTCTCTGTCTGTCCGGGCTGGTAGGAAGGAGGGGGTCCCGCTGCCGGCCGGAGCTGCTCTCACATGGACCGAGACCCTCATACGGACCGGAACAAACAGCAGCGGTCCACCTCCGCTCAGAGCGCGCAACTTGGCTTGAATGCTTGAAAAAATGGCTCCAGCTCCCCTCCTGTGCCTTCAGGCTTCTCAATAGTGTGTGTGTGTGTGTGTGTGTTTTGGCTACAGAGTGAGGACCATAGGTTTTTAATCAACAAAGTGAGGACATTTTCCCGGTCCTCACTTTGTTTGCTGCTCTGCTACTTTACCAATTAGCTTTAGATGTATATGTGTTTTGTTCAGGTTAGGGTTAGAAATAGACCAGTAATGGTTTATTTTAGGGAAAATGTCTGGGTTAAGCATACAGTTACAAAAATGAATGGAAGTAAATACAAAGTCCTCAGCTTGATGTAAATACAGGAATGGTTGTGTGTGTTCAGAGAGAGAGAGAGAGAGAGAGAGAGAGAGAGAGAGAGAGAGAGAGAGAGAGAGAGAGAGAGAGAGAGAGAG
>JAUBOC010000138.1:12652048-12665806 GCA_032275365.1 Anablepsoides cearensis | reverse complement strand
AAGTAAATACAAAGTCCTCAGCTTGATGTAAATACAGGAATGGTTGTGTGTGTTCAGTGAGAGAGAGAGAGAGAGAGAGAGAGAGAGAGAGAGAGAGAGAGAGAGAGAGAGAGAGAGAGAGAGCACTGCTGAGAACTTGACACAAACTGTTGGGATAAATGATCATTTCTTCAAAGCTTCATTAACACAAAACAACAGAAGGACTTCAGACTCAGATTAATGAGTTCACTTCACAAAATGCATTTATTTTGTGTCATTTAGAAAAAATAAACAGACGAGTGAGAGAACAAAACAACCTTTAATTAAATTACAGCTTTCCCTGATAGAATGAGTATTGCCCGTGGACTTTCATGCCAAGAGTTTTTCAAACTAAGACGATGAGTCTTAGCTGCAGTGCCATCAGTTATATGAGTTATGGCTAAAACTGATTAATTTAATGGGGTTTCCAGTTGGTAACCACTGGTCCAGAACATAGAGATCATATATATATATGGCTTATAAAAAGTTTATATAGGTTATTCATCTGTAAACACTTTATGTATCATTAATAAATGTTTATTATGCAATAATTAAGAAGAGAAAGACAAAACATTTTTTTGACCAGATAATTATTTTTTTTAAACCTTAATTAATGCATAATAAACACTTATTAATAATTTATAAGGTGTAGATGAATTAATAACCTATCTATATACTCTTTAAAAGCCATCTAAGGGGAGCCTTATTGTAAAGTGGTACTCTTTAAAATATATATATTACATAACAAGTGTTTGAACATGTATGGCTGGTTAAATGTATACACCTTACCAAAACTGGGATTTGTGTGAAAGGATGTTGAACAAAGACTTGGCCCCTCTATGGATATTGTGGCCCCTTGATGGCCCCTCACTCAGAAAAATCCTAAATCCGCCACTGAGTGAAAAGTACAGATACTGTGTGAAATGTAAGCAGTAGAAGTAAAAAGTTGGCTGAAAAATAATGACTCAAGTAGAATACAGATAACCAAAATTTACACTTGAGTACAGTAACATAGCATTTTGTTCTTTGTTACTTTACAACTCTGACCTCAACTCCACCATGAGTTGGAGGGTGACGACCCATCAGACTGTAACTGACTGTCAGGCTCCAAATTTAACTATTTTTATTAAATATTATAAAGAGATAAAACCAAAACTTCTTGGGATGAAAGGACTACAGGATTGCAGGCAGTTTGTTGACTTTGAGTGTTGGCTCTGACCTTCATCTTCCTTCTCCTCATCCTCTGTAGCTGCTCCTCAGGACAGCAGAGTGCTGCCTGTTTCAGATCTTTTATTTTCTCTGCCACAGATAAAATACTAACTTATGTTGGTACAGGCCATTAGCCTGGTCATTCAGCACAACAGACTGAGCCGAGGAAACAGGAACGCAACATAGTATGTGTCAGTATCTGAGGTCAGAGGTTATCCAAAACAATTTAATAATATTTGTCGTTTCGAGTGGACATGCACATTTTCAGATAGATGCAAACATATACAGATAGCAAGAAAACAAATTTAAAAAGATGCATTTCCAAACAAAAAGGAACGTTTAGATGGTGAAAAAAATTGACTAGAAGTCCTGGGGTTATTTAAGTTTATGGTAATTCTACACGACACTGCCACCTGGTGGACAATCTGTAACAACACAACCACAGACACGATTAGCCGTCACATATCTATGAGCACAACTCTTGGCAGCTCACTTTAGCCTTTCAGACTGATGCATTTTTTATATTGGACGGTGGAAAATCCCAACAATCAGCTAACTTTACTTTAAGTCACATTTATAACATCAAAAATGCAAAAGTGATGTGCAAAAAAAAAAATGCAAAGTTTACTTTAGACTATTACTTCAGTCAAGTATGTTTTCAGTAACGTTTGAGCACAACATGAATTAAAATGTTATGAACGTAAACATTTCTATTAAGTTTCTAAAGGTTTGTTGTTGGAGTTTATGTCTACCTGCACAGGGCGTCACATCCACAAGAAGAAACAGGCAAAGTGCAGCTTTTTACAGTTTTTATTGTTGCTGCAGGCTCTAATACAATGTTAATTATAAGCTTTTACAAAACAAAAAATCCAAACAAGTGTTTCCCCTCTAAAATGGAAACAACGAAAATGTTTCAACTGAGACAACAAAAAACAAGTAACCCCCAACAAAGACAGTAGAGAGAGGAGCTGAAGAGAAGGGGAAGCAACCGTCATGTTTTTTTTTTTTTAATACTCTGTTTATGTTGGAGGTGGGGGTGGGGAGTTGTGGCAGGGTGATAACAGTCCATCCCCATGCTCCCACACAGCTCACAGACATGCAGACAGAGTGAAATAAAGTGTAAAAGAAAAACATGGTTGTGCACAAAGAAAAGGCCGCCCTCGTGTTCACATCACCTGGAAGGCTGACAGTCGAACGTGGACAGAAGTCTATACAAATATAATCAGACAGGTGTCAGAGACGAAACGGGTGCAAAATATAAATCTGATGACACCGCTGTCATAGCCCACAGCAACCAACAGCGCAGTCCGAGTCCTCCACACCCAGGCGGAGCGGGGCCACAGTCGCTGAGAACGCATGGGGGATTATATAACTACACTGTAAGATTATCATTAACCAAGGTAAGACCATCATAGTATCAACACAGGAGACAGAGAAGAGAAAGAGTGTGACTGAATGGCTTCATGGAAACAAAAACAAAACAAAAGACGGGAAAAGTAACATAAAAGCTAAGCATTTTCTCCTTTTTGTTTTCAACAAATAAACAGGTGCAGCACTGAAACAGGCATGGAGGGAGAGACATGAAGAAACCAAAAGATGGCAAGTGAGGCAGAGAGAGAGTGAAAGACCAGAAGAGACATGAGCATCTAGTTGTTTTGTTTGCGTTTGAGTGCGTTCATTAGGTCGACCCTCATCGCCTCCTTCTGCATGATGTCGGCCTGCGGCTGAACGCTCCTGTGCAGAGGAACAGAAGAGAGAGTCAGCATGTGGAAAAAATAAAAAGCCAAAATTTAAATAGGATAGATCAGAGTGGGGTTCTGCAGAAAGTTCATAAAGTCTTCTGTAGAAAAGACCTCAGTTTGCAGCGAGACTAATATTTATTAGAGTTTCTTGTGAAAGATATTCTACAAACCTTTACAGCACCTCCAGGTTTACATTACCCTGGTAACACAGAATTCTGTCTATGTAAGAGAAAAATGCAGCAGCAGCAGCCAACTGTAGCACCTCCTATGCAGCCTGGGGCAATTCCTGAAATAAATGACTGAACACTTTGTTCTTAAATATCAAGAACATCAGTAGTGTTCAAAATGCAACAACCCCTCTATGGTGATGTAGTGAAAAAGAGTCTTTTTCTCTAAACTGAGGTTTTTCCACAGAACTATGTAGAGCAGGTAAGATATTAATTGTTCACAAACTTTCCACAGAATCCCACTTAAAAAAAATCAGAACTGACTCAGAGGGGAAAAAATAGCAGAAATTAATGCATTAAGTGTGTTATTCACTCACTAAAACCGTCCTCACAATAATTAAACCGACTGCACACATTAATGTGAAACTGAACATCATGCTGTTGATCTATAAAAACCCTAACATAAGTGTATTAACACTGTTAACTTTAATTGAATAAAAGTCTTCAACATTTGAACATAAAACTCTCGATGTTTCACTTACAAATGGACTTTCTTCTAAACCTTATGAGGCAAAAATAAACTAAATGTGGAGTGGCTCATTTAAATGCATCAACACAGTTAGTGTGTTACAATCTCAGATCACCTGTTAGACTGCTTAATACTCATGACCAGCATGCATATTATACACAAACACAAGCCAGGTGTATAGATAAGATTCCTCCTCCAACACGAGCAGAAAGGACCAATGCAACAGCTCTACACAACATGCCTCTATAAATAATACTTTTCTTCTTTATTTTAGTGAAATCTCTTTCTTCTTTGGTAGGGGTCAAGTTAAAAACACTGACAAACAAGTGCATCCACACACAAACACTTGGGTGTACCTCCGACCCTAATCAATGAAGATCTGACGCTGAGTGAGGACCTGCGACAGCTCCCTCTGGAGCTGCCGGTACTTTTGATTATCGGGCAAAGACTCAATAGATCTGGAGCACAGAGGAGAAGCAACAGGAGAGCGTTTATGAGGGAGAGAAATGAGCACATGAACGGCAGCAGAAATGTGTTTTAAAGAAAGCTTAAAGGAAAAAGTTGGGATGGGAGAAGTGAAATGGGGAAAAGGGGACCTTCAGAAGTATTGAAACAAAAGAGGTAAATGAATAAGATTTATAGCAACTTAAAGGTAAACAGATTCTGTTAGGAGAACAAAGCTGCTGACAGGAAATAGTAAATAACAGGAAGTTGACCCAGTCGTACCTTAGACCGTTTACAATGTCCTTGGTTTTCCCAAAGTAGATTTCATTCAGTGTGGAGCGAATCTTGTTCTCCATATCCTGAAACAAGACACGAACAATAATCTGTTTTTTATTTTTTACCTTGAATGTCTACTGTACACATCAACACACAGACAGTGTCCCTGTCTTTTCATGACCCACACAGTGGTTCTGACTTTAGGACTCAGCAGTCTGAGCTATACTGACTTCAACAAGGCGTCCGATGTTGGCGATGTGAGGTGAGGATTCTCCAACCGTCTCGTCTTTCTCCATCTGTGAAAAGGTGGAGATACAGTCTGACTTACAGATTACCATCATCATCATCATCATCATCAAATACTCCTGTTCAGAGCAGCACCCTACCTGTCTTGTGAGGCTGCCCCCCAGATTCATGGTACCAGAGCCGGTCTTGTTTGTCTGAAGCCACAGCATGACGGTGGAGGTGAGTTTATAGTGAGCAGTGCGACCGCTGGACTTCTCCTGGAAATACAAACACTTTTCTTTCAATAACTACAATCACTGGACGTTCTCGGGGTCAGATTTTAAATTTGAACACATTTACAACTTTACTTTAAAACCAGACTTGGCAGGACTAAAATAAACTGGTGGCAACGTTTGGTGACTTGATTTGCATTATAATTAACTCCCAGAAGATTTCACAGAATCTGAGATCTTCCTCATCTTCATGTTAGAGGCTGAATAGAGATTTAAATATTATGGAAATGTTACAGATGTAACATTGTTATACAATCAGCTCTGATCTTTTGAGGTTTATTCTTTCTAAGAACAACTTTTTTTTTAATCTGATGTTTTTGTTAGGCTTGTTTCCAAACAATAGGTCACTTTTCTCCCTGTTACAGCAGGTAAATTAAGACTTGATGGGAGACAGAAACTCGTGGTAGGAGTGATCCAGGTGTTACTTAGTACTCAGATCAGGTCTAAGGTATTGTTGGCACAAATGAATTTAGATTACACTGAAACAAATAAAAGAAATTATGGATTAAAAATTCCAGTGTTGCGTTTATTTAATGTTTTGCAACATTTAAGTCAAAGCTTTTGCTGGTTTGCATTCTTGTTAGATTGTTTTTTTAGCATTTCTGTCATGATAATTAATAAGCCTCAGATTAAAAACAGCATTTAAGACAGAAGGGAAGTTGAAATCATCAGAAAATTTCCGCTCACCTGTACTTCCACCACATGAATAGAGTCCCAGCATCCCTTTATCTTCTTGGAGCCATCCCCGGCCTTTTTAATGAGAATAACTCCTGCAAAGCCGTGATCCAAGTCCCACAGGTACACGGAGGAGACGCCGCCCTCAAAGTACCTGAAGATCACCAGTTTCAAAAGTCACAAGAGGTCTGGGGTCGATGGTTCAAAGCCATCTCCTTGTGGTTTGCCCTGCAGTTACTTACAGGTCTCTGTACTGATCGAAGGCGTTGTTGGCTTCAACTTCCAGTTTCCTCAAGCGAGCCGACGGCATCGCACCGTCTTCAATAGGAGGTTCGTATTTATTACTCCACGGGGATCTAATGAACAATACAACAAAAAGCACCATTAAAGGTCTAAACACCTGCCAACTGATTTACCCTGCTTTCATCGTCAGCGGCCTATTGAACAGAAAAATTGACTAATTATGTGTTTTTTTTATGTTTTCTCTCAATGAAGCAGTAATAATTAGTCTTATACACTCAACCTGTAGGAGTCGCCATCTCTGTTATAATCACAGAGCAGGTAGTCTTTCCCCACCACCTTGTCCCTGGCGATCTTCAGCGGCTGGTCCACAGAGGAGAGCAGGTCCTCACACAAACTGGGTACCTGGATGCAAACAGAAAACTCAGTTACCAAAAACACAAGATTCCAACATTTCACCAAAACTTCACTTTGAGACTCAATAAGCTCAAAAGCAATGGTCACCATGTTCCAATAATCTAACAGTGTAATTTGTTTTTAACTAAGACTTACTAAACAACTGTAGTTATTGATACTACATTGAAGCTTACAGAGTTAAAGAAAATCCCAAAAGATGCTGTTTAAACTCCTACATTTAATAATGATATTTAATCCCCAAAGACACACAAACAAAAAGCTCAATCTTACTGAAGCTAATGTAAATATATTTTGGTTGTGTCTCCTGCTCAGATTAGTTAGCTTATTAATTTGGTCACAAAAACATATGTTCATTTAAAGAGCTATCCACAACGGGTGAAATAAGATTATCTGAACCATCTCTTTAAATACAGCAGCTGCCACTAAAACATTTCTACTTCTTATGGAAAGCATTAAATATAAGTACATGTTGTATCCAATTAAAACTTTCTGTAACAAACAGGAACTGGAAAAGGAAGCAGAAAGTATAGAATGTGGGTCTGGGTGTTTGATACTTCAAGTTCTAAACTGTCACATTCCAGTTTCACCAAATACCCAACAAAGTCGGAATAAAAAAATAATTAGGAAATACAATATCCAAGAGATAAGGGAGAACAAATTAGTTCTCACAGACTGACATGGAGCCCCCCTCTCTATATGCTGCTGCATCAGAGAACAGACACAAAGGAAGCCCTGTTATTCTGGGATACACGCACACCTGGCAGCTCAGACATACAAAAACAAGGGTGACAAAAGAAGTGTGGTAAGTAAGAAAAATGTAGATCAAAGAGGAAAAGATGAGAGATGTGGTAAAAATTGAAACCTTTTCCCTCTCAACTCAGATTCAGCAAAAATTGCCTCTTATTTCAGAGCGGGAGCCAAAAGGAGAGCTCGGCAGAAAATGTGATTGACAGCTGTGGTAATGACCACTAATAACCGGACACAGTGATCGCAGGGTAAGAAAAGAGCGTAGGTCTGCGGGGAGAGGGGTTAAAGGTGAGAGAACAGGGAGGTGAACGGGTGGGGGGTCCGGCTGAAAAGGATGTAATAAAAAAAATAAGGTGCAAATCAGACACAAGTGTGATTTGATTTATGTCTAATTTAGAATAATGTGGTGAGGTTAGGTAGAAGTTAAAACACACAAAATACAAACAAAAGTTAAAACTGAAAATCTATTCCAGTCATTTGTGCCTCTACTCAAACAGCCACTTTCACGTTGACAGAAACTTCCTTCTTTAAATGATCAGAATGATGGGTGGAAAATAGTTGCTTTTGTTTGCACAAATGGAGCAAACTGTAGACAAAATCCATTCACAGACCAAGTTTAACTTGTACTTTGTCCTTTGAGCATCTCACCAGGTCAATGAGGTCACTGAGGTTCTTCTCGATCTGCTGAGGAGGCAGACGCCTCATCAGGTCCAGAGCACAGTCCAGCTGCTGGTCAGTCTGAAAAACAGAACCAGCGCAGATACGAAGGTCAAATTACAGGAAGCAGACAGTGTGTTGGCAGTATATACATATCAATTTTATTCTACTACTGTGGATCTATTACAGTACAAACCAAACAGGACAAAAAGGTAATTTTATCAAAGAATAAATTCAGAAATGTGTACATAGATTGGAGTTTTATTGTGTTGACATCACCTGAACAACTATAAACACATTTTATGACAGTTTTATCAACTACTGATGAGCGTATCACCTTATTTCTTTGTACAGGTGGTTCCACAAGCTGCTGCATCATACAAAGTCTTTAGTTTTTCACTTGTATTTGTTAAATGTGGCGTAAATGTGACAAGTATATACAAAACCCACTGAACATTTCAGTAAAAATTGTTTAAAAAAATTATATTTAACATCTTTGATTTTCCACATTCATAAAACAAATCCAGCAATAAACTAATATTTTGATTAAGAAGAGATGCTTGAAAGCATGCATTAATGTTTTCAGCACAAATTGTATTGGTACTGTCATCAAGACCATTTCCATCAGAACACAAGGGACTCCTCACAGGATAGAGATATCCTAGAACTTTAATTTGTAGGGATTTTCCTGTCAATTGTTTTCCTACATTGTTTTTTTCCCTTCCTTTTCTAAAATGCAAGTATTAAAGCTTTATAATGACTTTTAGATAAATCACTGCACACATCTACAAGACTACTGGCTCAATCTGTTGCCAGAAAACAAAAAGAAAAGGATCTTTAACTACATTTCAGCACTATACTCAGTGGTGGACAGTAACAAAATACATTTACTTTAGTAATGTACTTAAGTACATTTTTTGAGTATCTTTACTTTACTTGAGTAATACTTTCCTTGGGAAATTACTACATTTCAAAGACAAATATTGTACTTCGGACTCCACTACATTTCTTGGAAGCTTGTAGTAACTTTTTCCCTTTTGGCTCAGCAGCTTTGTAATCCACTGTTGCCATTTTCCTTTCTTGAAATGCAATTGGCCGCACGTTATGTTCCTCACAAAGGAAACCAAACCAATCACAGACATAGCTCACACCTGGGATGGATTTGGAATGACATCATCCTCGTTAACGATTACGAGCTGAGCCGGAGCTCCCGCCTTCATTTCAAACAGAACCCAGTAATGGAGACGGTTAAAGAAAGCAGAGAAACCAGCGCACACATTGCCTTACCTCAGCTCGATGTTTGAGATTTTAGGACTGAGAAATAATTTGTTTCAGTTTAAGAGTCTTCTGTGTTCAACGCAGATAAACTACATTTCTGCGTTTAATAACTAACTTTATTGCATTTTTATGCTGAAGTCTTTACAGGTGGTGTCAAATATGTAGTAGTGTGGTTTCACGTGTCAGTACAGGTGGTTTCTGAGAGTTACAAGGTTCTTTAAAATCACTCTGAAAACAATACAGCAATGTACTGATAACAGAATTTTTTTTTTTTACTTTTGAATACTTAAGTATTTTCAAAAATAAGTACTTTAACTTGAGTAGATTTTTGACTGAGCAACTTTTACTTGTAGTCGAGTAAGATTTGACCATGAGTATCAATACTTCTACTCAAGTACTAGAGCTGAGTACTTTCTCTACCACTGATTATAGTTCCAAACTAACTCTTTACATTCTCCAGTGTTAAAAGAAAATCCCTTGTGTGTCGGTAATATTAACACCTTTCTGTGCAAACCCCTTTATTCCACTCAGGGAACACCCTACACAAACACACCATATTTGTTTTATGAAAAATGAAAAATAAAATAAAATGAACCCATGGTTTGTCATGTGAATACTTAGCAAATGATAGTAAAAGGATAACTAAAGTAGTGTTAACGTGCGGCTTTACTGATTAGAGGAAGCAATACCAAAGCAGATCAAATTGATAAACCCCAAAAGCCTCTTTTGTTCAACACTCACTCTGAGAGACAAGCAGAAAAACAAGTTTGTGTTAGTGTGGGGAGAATATGCAAAATTTACTTTTTTGGAGCTTTATGTTGTAATGCATCAAAAAGAAAAACAGACCCAGAGTGTTGCTTTGACTCATTCATGCATGTTTTAGAAAATCTTGAATCTCTTACTAGCCATGTGGAGCTGTCTAAACACTTGCTGGTACAAAGCACTGCCTATGTGCACCAAGTTCCTCCCTGGAGCTCAGTCCCCAGCCAAGCTCCCACCCCACAGCACCCCTCTCGCAAATTAGCTGTTGTGAAGACATGCTGAAGTGGGAGTGTCTGAAATGGAGGTTCTTGCAGAGAGAGGGGTAAATTTCAAAACATTTAAAAAAGACTATGATTGAGTTTACTGTGGTTTTGAGGTAAAAATGTGACAATGTTAAAGTTTTTTCCAGCTCCAATATGTGTCACTTGAAAAAAGATAATTGTTGGGTATTAGAAAATACATTTTCACACAAGACCGAGTTAAATGTAGAACTTTTTTTTAAACATTACAGTCCCCCAAAATGTATAAAGGCATTCAATTATTTTCTACGCAGAGTAAATATAGTGAAGCTTTATCCTGCACGAACCTATCACTTCAGGTGAGCTAAAGTGACATTTAGTGTTTTACTGTTATGAAAACCTTTGCTTCTGTGCCAAATGGGTTTCACTATGAGCAATAAATAAAATGAACGGCTCCAACTTCACTAAGTGGATGTAATGTCTAACACTTCCCATCATCAGTCCTGATAGGTAAACAGAAATAATGAGCAACTAACTACTGTATGTAAATACAGAGCTGTGGACAAAAAAAACAGTGATAAAGCATGTGTGTGTCCTATCAGAAAACATTTAGTTATCTTGTGACTTGTGTCGGACTGCTTGAAACACTGCAGCATTATGTTCTGTTTCAATGGGCAGCTTTTGTTTGCTTGTAAAAACATAAAAGGCGTCAATATTTATTTGCAATGTTAACCTCTTATTACTGCAGGATATATGTGCTGCCTGCCAAACTGCTACTAAATCAATCAAACCTTCATCTTTGTATCAATATACAGAAGGTATAATCAGAATAATCATAAGATCCACATGTCTAAAGTTAGCAAAATATCTCTTGAACCATTGGATAGGCTTTCTTGAAACTATCATAAAACAAATATTATGTACAATCGAAAATAGGAGCCAGTTCAAATCAAAATGGGCCTTTATAGGTTCTTGTCAGTCTAGAATAAAAACATTTTCGTCTAGACATTATCAGACAGTGGCATCAAAGCATTTTTAGTCCCGAGATAAAATCTAAACCTCATCACACAAGCATTTGTCACAATAAAGTCAAAACACCAGAAACAAATGGCAGCCAAAACCTGACTTCAAACACTAACAACAAATACAGAAAAACAAAACAGAAAATCTCACGGCTATCAACAAAAGCTGCCTGTTTGACACCCTTTGTCTGTCCGTTACCCCTGATTAATTCACCTCTTTTTCAGATGTAAACAAAATCACCTTAGTCATTTGTATCTGAAGTGTTCACTGATGTATTCCATCGTGTATTTTGACATGTTTTATTCTAGAAAACCCTAAAAACATAAATATTTTCATTAAAAGAACCCCTGAGGAGAGCCCTTTCCTGCCATTTCCTGTCTTCCTGGTTACTTTTTATCCGTTCTAAAAATCTGTTTTTCATCAAACACCTGCCTTTCTTGACACAAAGTTTAGAACTGCCGTTTTTCTCAACGTAAACATCGATCAGAGCAGCAACTCCCGAGATCAGAGGAGAGCAGCAGGATGGATGAGGGGAAACAAAAGAAAGAAGAAGAGTTTAGAGATAAAACAGCTGCTCTACTTGTTTCAGGCACTGATTGAGTCACACTTAACATAGAGAGGTTACTTTACAAAAAGAACAAAATAAAACAAAAAACTGGAGGAAGCAACATGAAATTTGAGGTTTTGTATGGCAACAATGCATAACAGAGATCAGTGATGTAATTTCTCACACCTCACTTTTGTTGTCAGAGGTTTAGACATTAATGATGTGTGTTATGTTGGGTTAATTTGAGGGGACAGCTAATTTTTACAATGTCATACTAACTTAACACTGACTACATTGTATCAAAGTGTCATCAGTGTTGTCCCATGAAGATTATACAATGTTTACAAAAATGTCAGGGGTGTCTTTAAGATATTGCATCTGTCAATAAAAAGCCACCGCCTTTACACCAATTCCTGCCTATTTATGAATAATTTAAAGTAAAGAAGGACTAAAGCATTTAAGTAATACCATAAAGAAAAGACTTGTCTTAGTGATATGAAAATGTTGTCCATATCACTGATGTGGAACAAACAGATGTGCTGTGCAATATAGTATTTTAGCTAATAACTTGTTGCTGCAGAAATAAAAACAATCACTCAATGACTGGGATTTAATATCAGTAAATCCAACGTGACTCAATTTATTTAGATAAGCTATGTTTTACATTTGAATTGGCCAAAAACAAATTGAAGTCAATGTCTGATTTTATTTTAATAAAAGACATCCTCCAGTTCAATATTAATTCATATTTATTAGTATTTGCAACATTCCAAATTGCTTGTTTTCATAACACCTTCACACAAACTTTGTGTTTACGTGATTTAATACAAAATCTATTAGCAGAATTCAACAGAACCTTGTTTTGTGTAGCTGGATCATTAAATTTTAAGCATACAATAAGATAAACAGTATAGAAAATGTGTGAACAATGGCTGGTGACATGGGCTGGGCTGAGAGGGATATTTTCCCAAGGAAACAAAAGCTAAAGACATAATGATTCTCTGAAGAAGCAGAAAAGCCAACACTGAAGGCTGCCAACTTGTCATGGTCAGAAACAGGAGGAGCAAGCAGTCTTATTTTAGATACAAGCGGTCCGGTGCTTGACTGCTTTAGCCTGAGCTAAAGAGTGCAGGGAGAGTGTGTGAGCTATATTAGGAATATTCACTGCTCTTAACTTGTGTCAAGTCCAAAACATCCTGTGCTAACTTCTACGGAGCTTGTAGCTCGAGTAGGGTTAGCAGGAAGCTAGTTAGCAACTTAGCCTCGAAGCTAATTCATTCTCATCGCGAGGTATAAGTTTGCTAACAGTGTAAGTTGGATGCACTAAGCAATTTATGCTTTCTGGTCCTATCGGATTACCACCCAGCTCCTTCTGCCAGCAGGAACACCTCACTGAAGCTCTCTCTTACCCCGTCTCTCCCATCAGCTTCCCCCGCGGCCCTTACCATGTCTGCGGCGGTCTCTGCGAGGAACGGTCTCACCGATGATTGTACGCCTTAATTCTACGGTGACTTTTCAGTTTGCTCCTCTGGTCTTTTACTGTTTCGTTGGGTTTATTATTTTCAGACCCCCGCTGAAGATGTTTTTCTTCGCCTCTCCCTGTCTGAACCCAGCCCTGTCAGCGAAATTCACTTCCTCAACCCGGGCTCACAGGAAGGAGGCTGCGGTGAGAAAACAGGCCTCGCTTGTACATCCGGGTCACTCGGGTTTTTTTCTACAGCAGCCAATAGGAGCAGAGCAAGAAAAGCATTGCCAAGTATGGAAAGAGATGAGCTGTGCAGTAAATATGCAGCCTGAGAGGGCGTGAGATACAGACACTAACCAAAACATCACAACACTTTCACACAGCTGTCAACATTGTGTTTACAGTGGGGAGAAAACAGCGTCATAAAAAAACAACTTCTTGCTAGAATTAGGGGGAAATATCTATGATACAATATTAAACAAATGCATTGCTTCCAAAATAGTTTCTACAGAAAGTGTGCTAAGATTTTTTTGTTTTATTTTTTTTTTTTCAAATAAGGGTTTATTATCTCCTAATTTCCCTCTGGGATCAATAAAGTATTTTTGAATTGAATTGAATTATTCCAATGATTTCAACTGGAAGAGCTTTAAAATATCTTTTAAGTGTACATTTTGAGTTTAAAGAAAAATAGGAAAAGTACATTTGAAATTCAAACTTTGGTATAATTAACCATAGATATAGAAAGACTAGATAAATCATACCCGCTGTTGGCCAATGGAGACCGACGTCCTCACACGGCGGCCAT
>JAUBOC010000138.1:12614463-12626814 GCA_032275365.1 Anablepsoides cearensis | reverse complement strand
CGCTGCCTGCACCGGCCCAGTGATGCGCCGGCCCACCGGGAAAAGTCCCGGTACTCCCAATGGCCAGTCCGCCCCTGCTTTCACCTCTTAGTGTTAAATGTGACAGTGAGATATGACAGCCATCATGTGGAGCATCTAATTTTAACACACGGTTGATCTCAGGACTCAGGACGGTCAGTTAATGGTGAACAGAACTGGGAGGTCAGAGGGAGGTAAAGGAAAAACTCACTTTGAGATAAACGGGATAGCATTTTTTGAAAGAATGCCATCTACTGTCTTTCATGCCTGGGATCACCTGGGATCACACCTGATTCAAAGTTTAGACCCAGAATGTCACTGAGTTTAACATCAGGCTGTCAATCACTCATTCATTTCAGTCAGCTGTGTTGAAGCAGTGAAACATCTAAAACATGCAGGACAGTGAGTCAAGAGGAACAGAGTTGAAGACTTCTTCCAGAGTCCTCCCAGAAGACCAGGAAGAGGTGGTTGTTTTATTTATTGACCTTTATGTAACCTGTCAAATCCCACGGAGATCAAAAATCTTTTTTACAACAGAGGCCCGACTCGAGGGTAGCCCAACATTCAGGTTTTTAGACTGTGGGAAGAAACCAGAGGACCTGACACAAAGAGAACATGTAAACTACACACATAGACATGTTCAAACCATAGATCAAATCTAACTTTTTGCTGAGGCAACAGTGTAGGGCTGCCATGTCTAATGATTGATTGATGGATGGATGGATGGATGGATGGATAGATAGATAGATAGATAGATAGATGGAATTGGTGAATGGGGATGGGTAAAACCCCATGTGAACTGGTGCCTCATAAGTGGGCCCATTACTCTCCCCAAAGAGACACTGAGCTTTTAATCAAACCTTTGCATCCCTCGGATGAAGGATACCAGGTTAGAAACTTCTTCAATAAAAGGATCTCAGGGCATTGACCTAAGTACAAGGAGGTCTCTAATTTGATGCCTCAAACATAATAGACCATTGTCACGGAGTCCCATCACCATTTTGTGGCGATTAAGCAAGTTGTGCCCGGTTAGGGTTTCCTTGTCAGGGATACAAGAGTTCCTGTGCCTGTCTGCAGGCTGGATGGATGGATGGATGGATGGATGGATGGATGGATGGATGGATGGATGGATGGATGGATGGATGGATGGATGGATGGTTGGATGGATGGATGAATGGTTGGATGGACAGATGGATGGACAGATGGATGATGGATGGATGGATGGATGAATGGTTGGATGGACAGATGGATGATGGATGGGTGGGTGGATGGATGAATGGATGGATGGACGAATGGTTGGTTGGACAGATGGATGGATGGATGGCTGGATGGACAGATGGATGGATAGATGGATGGATGGATGGATGGATGGATGGATGGATGGATGAATGGTTGGATGGACAGATGGATGGACAGATGGATGATGGATGGATGGATGGATGGATGAATGGTTGGATGAACAGATGGATGGATGGCTGGATGGACAGATGGATGGATGGATGGATGGATGGATGGATGGATGGATGGATGAATAGATTCTGTGAACATGAAGTTTGTTTTTGTAAAACAAGTGAAACTTTATTTAAACTCAACCACAAACAGTCAAACAGTTTTTAATAATAATAATCTCAGCAGAACTGCTGCAACTTTATGATTTTTTTCTTAATAGGAAATAATTTTAGTTTAAAACTCCTTCAAGGAACGTGCAATATTTAATTTCTCCTGCTCTCATTCAGTCTGCTGCAATAATTAAATACAAGAACTTTTATTATGCGTCGTAGCTCCATATTTGTTTTCTGCTCTTAAATTAGTATTTTATTAAGCAGCAATAAATATTTTAGATCGGTCACACACAGCAACTTTTTTAAGCTCTACTGTTTTATGTTTTTTACTTGTTCCTGCTCAGAGTCAGGCCCAAATACTAGAAAACGTGGCCTTTTAAACACACTGGTGCAGAATTATTTATAACTGAAGAGGATAAAAAGGTTCAGCCTGTGTCTCCCGCTCATCCCTCATAAATTAGACAGAAATGAAAGCAATAAAAACAGATGAAGCCACTTTGCAGATATTGGATGATGCCTGTGATTGTTGTCATGACTGAACAGAGCTTTTTGTTCCTGATAAATTGCGGGGATAAAAGGCTTCCTGTGTCCCGCCTGCATCCTGACAGAGATAAACACGACACAGACGCGTGCTTCCACCCTTCCAACCTCCTTCAACGCCTCCTCGCTCCCGGGTTTTCATCGCAATTTACTCTTATCCCAACCTGAGTAAAACTACAGAGAAACATAATTTCTCCATCATCTCAGGAAGCTGCACCTTCTCAGATCTGATCCCAGCAGGACGCTCAGAGTCATTATCTGCTCAGTGGTTAGTGGAAAATGTTTTGGTTTTGTGGTGCTGGGAGGGTTTAAAGTTAAAGAGGTTTGTGGGGAAACAAAAAATGAATTTGGAAATCAGTTCAAAGCTTTTCAATGTCTGAAACTGAGAAAATAAAGACATTTAGATGAGTAACATAAAAATGTATTGGTAGAAATTATACATGACAGAATAAAATATCAAAATACCAAACCTCGAGGTTCACTCTGTGGGGTGCTCTGCAACGATTAGTTTGTGGGTTTGTTGTTAAGGGCCTCTCTGCTCAACCTGCTGCTCCTGACTCTGAAACAAACTGTAGATAATAGATGGATGGATGTAAAATACCAAACTGGACAAAATTGATCAGATGGAGACATAAGTGCAGCAAAAGTAAAGTTTTTTTAAATGTTAAAAGCCTTGTTAGAGTAAAGGAATAGTTCAAATATTTTTAGCTTAATTGATTTATGAGCTGATGAGAGAGGGACCGAGCCGTCCAAAAACAAGTCCAGTCTCAAAAATATTTGTTTTTGTCAACACTCCTTTATCCACTTCTATATAGCATTACACATTGATAAAAGAGTGAATAAACTTCAACAGTTAAAAAAAATCCCCCCAAAACTCCTGAGCAATCCAGAAAATGTTTAAAAACCATCTTCTAAAGTCTTATTCAAACATTTAATAACTTAATTTAACTGATGTCTAAAAAAGACAGGAAACCAACGTAATGCAGAACTCAACAGGACACCAACGAACTCAAATGACAAAACACCTGTGAGGAAACAAGCAGGAGTGGGTGGAGCTTAGGAAGAACAGGAGCAGGTAAAACAGACACAAGGGAACAAGAACACGGGAGGCAACATTGTGAATAAAAAGGAAAAAAAGCAAATTAATAGTTTTAGATGGATAATTTTAAATAAAGTCAAAGATATTGGAATAGATAATTTTCTAATTAGTCCTGTGGTTGTTAATCTGGTTATTCCATTATGGATCTTTGGACAGGCTGAAGTTGATTTAAATTTATTGAAAAAAGGAAGACAATTAGAAAAGAAAGAAGTAGAGAGTTATATAAAAAGAGAATATTCAGAATATATTCAAATATATACAGATGCTTCTAAAATGTTAAACAATCAAGTAGGTATATCTTTTGTAATTCCAGATTTAAATATTATGAGAAATAAAAGAATAACAGATAAATTGACAGTATATGGATTAATGGCAATTTTAATGGCTTTAGAATGGGTTGAGGAAATGAGAGAGAGAGAGGTTTTAATTTGTTCCGATTCAAGTATAGTGCAATATCAAGAGGTAAATTCAGAATCAAGGCAAGATATTATACTGGATATAATTCAGTCAATTTTCAGGATTAAAAATTGTGGTAAACTAGTTTGGATTCCTGCCCACATTGGTGTGATAGGAAATGAGTTGGTTGATAGTTTTGCTAAGAGTGCGGCAAAAAAGCATATTGTTGATTTAAATATTAAAATAAGTAAAAATGAGATAAAAAATATTATAAGAGAGTATATCAAGAATAAATGGCACGAACAGTGGAATAGAGAGGACAAGGCGAGGATTTATTATAGTATCCAAAGAAAAGTTGGGGAATTAAGGAAATGTAATAGGAATAAAAAAGAAGAAGATATTATATCTAGAATAAGGTTTGGTCATACAGGATTAAATAGTACTCCTAAAATAATGAACAAACATAATACAGGTTGTTGTAATCATTGTGAAAAGTTAGAAACAGTACAACATATTTTTTTAGAATGTGATAAATATGTACGGGAAAGAGATGTTATTAAGAGAACTAAATAGAAATAAATATAAATTAGATATTAGAGAACTGTTTCAGAGATCATCAGGGGAGTTTTTAGCAGTATTTTTAATTTTTTAAGAAGAACAGGTGTTATGGTAAGACTTTGTGTTTGATCCATACTCCAGTCTGGAAGGTGGCGGTAATGCACCTATAAGTTGTTTGCCAACCGCCATTAAAAAGGAAGAAGAAGAAGAAGAACACAGGAGGGGAAATAAAAAAGACAAAGCATTACAGCTGCTTGTTTCCAATTCTATATTTACATGTGTTTGGTTCCAAAATCAACAGGTTTTTCACTCTGAGCTGCCCAAATATTTACACACAACTAAATGTGTTCACAAATCATTAATGAGGAGGAATCTACTCTGCCTCTCTGGAGTTCAGGCAAGTAGGCTCATGTCATCAGAGGGAGATAAATCTGTCGCTAAGCTCAACTGGAAGCAAACAATCAGTAAACTTCTTCTTTGGTTGATTTTCCTGAGGCTAAAAACTAAAAAAAAAAAAAAAAAATCAAAATCAGACTCAAAATCTGCATGACTGTATGATTAGACTCGACTGATGAGGCTTCAGAACCTGTGGTTCTGGTGCTCAGGTGTGGCAGACGGCTCACACTTTACATCTGGAAACCAACCAAAAAGATGAAAGAAATTCCTGCATGACTTCACAGTGTCTGGTTCTTATTTTCTCTCTGTCTGTCTGAGGGACGTCCTTTAGATCCTGATAAAACATCAAAGTTTATAAATAAAATATGACTAATTGTTACAAACTTTGCAGTTTTTTTGCATCTCTTCCTTCTGCTTCTCACTCTGACTCCACAGATTAAACTTCTCTAACCCTCTGTGCCACCCCCCCGCAGGTCCTCGACGCCCCCTCTGCCATCTGCCGTTACCTTGACGACAACAGCTCCTCCGCCCTCATCATCCTGGGCTTCGTGATGATGTCGCCCCTCGTGGTGGTGGCGGCGGCCGTCTTCTGTGGGCTGCTCCGGAGGTTCCGGCTCTTGCTTTTTATTCAGCCGATCCGGCGGGCCTGGTACAGAGGGAGGCTGCTGGACTGGGGGGGCAGCTTTCACGTCTGGGTCTGAGGGAGGGGGGTGAGGGGTGCTGTGGAGTCAGGCAGAGGGGTGATGATTCCTGCTTCTGGAATGTGTTCAGCTCTGATTGGGCCATCAGCTGAAAAGATGGGTTGAATAAAACCTGGTGCAGAGTCACGGAACCCGCAGGTTTTAGAGGTTCTGTCAGGTAGAACAGGACTACATGGTGTCAGCGTAGATATTGTGACGTGTGCACGTGCTGTGGTCTCATGCTGTCTGAAAAACCTGCAGTTTCATGTCAAACTAAATACGTCAAACTCTTATTTCTTATTACAAATGTGTAAAAAGATAAAACCATAAAAACACTGGCCCTCTGCACAGAGCAGCTGAGTCCGTTTATTCACAGGGTCTAAACTAAAAAAAACACAAAATAAAAATAAGAAAGGTATATTTTTATTTTAAAGGATCTGATCAGAGCTACTGCCACACCTAATTTATGTGATAAAAAGTATTTTTTCTGTTGTCTAAGTTTGTAGCAGCCATTTTGAATCCAGCTGAGTCCAAACATTAATCAGCTATCCAGCGGATCACGAGATATTTTGCTAAAAAATAAACCCACAGGTATATATTAGGTGCATTTTAAGGTAGCTGATGATAAAAGTTGGTTGATTATTATGACTGCAAAAAAGCTGAGATGTTGTGGCCTTTCAGCTGTTTAAGTTTCATTTAAAATCATCACATCATGTCAGATCACTGTCTGTAACCTGAGTTAGATGTAATAAATTACAATTTTAGCATCAAAATGAGCAAACTAGTGAAATTATCTGCTTTGAAAAGCTGTGACATCACTGTTGTGTTTAGTGCAAAAACATAATAACAACCAATTTTACTAAAAGAGATCTTGGAAATAATGACAAAAACTCAGAAGTCAAGATATATTTTTTTATTTGGTCTTTAAATGCAGGTGGACTCTAATTAACAACTTAAAGAACTAATTTTTCCTGCTAGATTGATCAAACTTGCTATATTTTAAGTATATAACTGTAGTAAAACATTTTACACCCCAAGCTTTTTTTTAATAGAAATAAAATGTAAACTTTCAACTTCTTGCCCTTCATTTTATAGATTAATTTTATTTTTCATTTTGTGCAGTTTGTGATCTGAGACATTATGTTTTTCTAACTTCAACACATCGGATCAATTTGTGGTTTGTTTCAACGAAAATACATTTCTCTATAAGTTGGCTGTTGTTTTCTTCAACTTAAACTTGAAACATCAAAGATTAAATGACTGAACCTGATGAACAGATGTTTCAGCAGAATTAACTTTTTTCTATTTTTGAATTTTATGTTGCTTGTTTTTAATTGGATTAGATGCACAGAGAAACAGGACAAAACAAGCTTTGTTTTAATTTTATGTATGAATCAACTCAGAAACAAAAAAACATCTTTATAAGACTTCATTTTATTTTCTCGAAATCTTATTGGTAAAACATCAGTAAAATATTATTTTTGAAAGATTTAAAACATGTTTTTAAGTGAATCATTTCAATAAGCAGCACGTAATTCACTAAAAGCTGCAGAGATCAACAGATTGATACAAAAATATGTTGTTTGGGATCTGAGTCACACACACACACACACACACACACACACACACACACTGAACACAGTCTATGTTGTCGCCGTATAAATCAGTGTTAAAACTTTAAAAGTTTAGGCTGCAGTTTCTGTTCTGTCATCAAGCTCAGTTTGTTGTTAAAATATTTTATACCCTAAATTGAATTTATGGCTTGATTTATGTGTTTTTATACTCAGTAAGAAGCATGTTCCTCTGTCAATAAAAAAAAAAAAATCCTTTCTCTCCCATCTCCTTTATGTTTCAAACTGTTTCCAAAAAACATGGATGACGTAACATATTTCATTTATTATGCAACAAGCACAATTGCAGGTATAATGTAACACAAACAACCTGAGATTGAATGAATGTTTGTCAAGAAACACACTGAAGAGCAGCAGAGGCTTCAGGTTTTCATTTATTCAGTTAAATGTCTAGATTTACTGTAACGTTCTTGAAGTAAGACAAAAAGTGCAAACAAACTTTCCCATCAGCATCAATAAACTATCTTCTGCAGAGAAATGGTTTAAGCATGTTAAAATCTCCCTGTTGTTTCTGTTTTTCATTAAAAGGCTTCAAGTTCTTTAAATAAAGGCCTGACCAGATACTGGGTGCTTATAATGTTCATCCTTTCCATATTAAAAATCATTGTTTATATTGACCTTAGGTAATATTGATAATTTTAGAGAAACTGAATGAACATATTTATTAAAATGAACAAAAATTAACACTTCAAATATAATCTAAATGTTATAGGAGTTTCACTCTTTGAATTGAATTACAGTACTGGAAATATATATATATATATAAATTTCAAAGATATTCTTATTTAATTAGATGCACCTGGACTTATGGAGGCTTATATTTCCACAGAATCCAGCAAAAAAACAAAAAACAAAACAGAAATTATTTCATAAAACTCTTTGAGTTTTCTTCCTCTGCATATTATCTGCTGAAACTCAAAAAACAATGAGAGGCTCTTTCCTCCATCCGTTTTTGCAAATATGATGAAATGAACTCAAACTGAATGGGTTAAGCTACAAAAAAGTTTGTTTTTCTGCAGAGTTTAACATGTAAAATCACATAAATGAAGGCAACAAGTTTAGCCTTTTTATTTTAAAAGAAGCCATTAGGTTTTGTCAAAACGTTAAGAGTGAACTTAAGTGTTTCTTATGTGAAGAAGGGAGCTTGTTATTGATGTCTGGTCATTATATCTGACATGAAGCCCTGCGGCACTGCAGGTCAGCTTCAGCTTGTCGTATCTCCTTCACTCAGGAAGCTTGGACGTTCTGTTCTGGTGCTCGCTGCTAAGTGCTAAATGGTCTGACATGCTCCACTGAAGCAGAGGCAGCAGAACCCAAATGGATTTTTTCTTCTCTCTTTTCTGTTGAAAGTGAAATGCAGATTGATTTGCAAAAGCTCTGTTGTTCAAACGATGTTAAGTAGCTGACGATTAGAGTAAATGGAGAATATAAGAGAAAAGGAGCTCTGAAACCTAAAAGATCATGATTGTTAAAACTATGATCAGAGACATGAATCTGTGCAGTCAGATCTGCACTTTGTTATTATTTAATTGCTGAGGATCGTGTTGGGGTCACTTCAGGTAATTTAGTTTAACAGCAGCCACCTGAAGCTTTTAATTTAATTGTTGCCATGACTGATTATTACAGTATTAAATGTCTGAAAATCACACTCATGAATGACACCTAAAAGAGCAAATCTCAAAGTACTGACTCTGGTTTGGACTAGTCTGGACTGAATAAATCAACCTGGACTCAGATCACATGGTCCATTACATTGAAATGGTCTGGATTTACTGACCCGTCTCCGTTCTGACAGAACGAGGTCCTGGATAAAAGCAGCTGAAAGGACCTTCACAGGCGCACCGAGCTCAGCCTCAGAGATAAGGTGAAGAGCTCCATCATCCTGGAGGAGCTTGGAGTCGAGCATCAAAAGGAATCAGCTGAGGCGGTTCAGGCATCTGGTCAGGATGTCTTGTCTTCTAGTCGTCTCTCTTTGGAGGTTTTCTGGGCACATCCCACTACCCCACGGGGTTATGGATCTCCAATACTTTAATTTTCATAAAGTTAGACGATTCAGTGAACCAAAGATTCACCAGTTTATTAAACTCAATTCTATATACAACAAAAATACAAATCAGAAATAAAATAAAAGGCAGCAGAAAGAGAAAAAAAATCTTAAATTATCTGCCCCTATTTTTCAAAAATAATAATTTCAAACAACAATAATCTTCAAGTAACAAAACAAAAACTTGAACTCCTTCTTGAACAACAGCTCTCATGAACACGTCATACAATTTAATATTTCTATAACACACTGACTTTTATCATTGTTAAATAAAAACTTTGAACCAGCATTTTTATAATCAATTTCCAGATTCTTCCACAATATTATTCCTTGGACCAAAAGTTCTGTCCTTCAAATTTGTTCAAATTTCAGGTTTTAAAGTTTTTTTCAGTCCCTTAATATTATAACAACTTTCTCTCTTAAAATATGATTGGATGTTCAAAGGTAATACTTTTTTATGAGCCTTAAATATGACCTGCAAAATATTATAATCAACCAACTCATAATTTAATAATTTCAACTGATAAAACAATGTATTTGATGGGTGACTGTAATGTTCTCTGGTGATAAATCTTACAGCTCTTTTCTGTTAAATAAAAATAGGATTAGTAATTGTTTTACATGCTTTTCCCCAGACTTCAATACAACAGATCAAGTGTGGAACATTTAATGCATTATATAACATAAGCAGTGCTTTATCATCGAATAACTCTCTTACTTTACACAGTACAGCAATGAATTTAGCTATTTTTGTTCTTAAGTTCATTGGTGTTTAATCTGAACACTCTCTAAGTTTCATGCGCTTTGCACAAAAATTAGCCTTTTATTATTTTTCCCCCGAGAAAATAACTGTCACTATTATTGTTCCCATTTGTATTGTGATTCAGCTTCCACATAAACCCAAACTAATTTGCTTCTGTGGGTTTTTACGTGTATATTCTGCCATAATGACTTTATTATAAGACTGATTATGTGTAATTTAAAAGTGAATGAATACGACACAAAGCTGAAACGAGCTCATTTCATGAACCAGATCTGAGACCTTTCAGTCTTAAAGATCCTTCAGTAAATTGTAGGAAAATGAAAAAGGGATGAAGTTCCTCTTTTGTGAAGCTACTTTCAGCACAGAGCTGCCAGCTGAAACATTCTGTTATAAACACCTAAAACAACAAAAAAAAAAAAAAACTCAAACTATTAACAGGAACGTTGTATTAATCATGTTTTGTTCACAAAGAGCATGAAGTGTTTTATTGTTTTAGTTTTTTTCCACAAATCAATAAGTGTTTTTCTTGTATGACAAATAAAACTCTGTTCTAATATCTGACCTCAGCCATCTTTTTTAAAGCAGCGTGTTATTTAGAGATGGGTTTTGACTCATCTCTTACTAAATAAATAACAAAGGTTTAGAGTTTTTCATCCAAACCTCCCCAGTTTTTGTGTCTGATTGTAGAAAATCAGTAGTGAGATTATTAGCAGCTATCTTCCTCTCTGCTCCTGCAGTTGGTTGTTTTTTTTCTTTTTGGACCATTATTTATCTGGACTCTGCCACACAAAGCCTCATCATCTCTGTATAAAGAGGGCTGGAATAAAAAAAAAGCACAGTGTTTTCCTGGGCTGAGCCGCTAATGCAGGCCGGACTCAGAGGACCTGATCAGTCTCTGTGCCTGCCTGTGTTTGTTTAATGAGGTAATAAGAGTCCTTGTTCGGAGCTGTCACAGTGATGTACTCACATTGTGTGTCCAGTTCAATGAGATTACGTGTGTTGGAGCCACTCTGCTGAGGAGCAAAATGTGTCAGTTCACAGCTGCTCACCGGCACAAACGAGCAAACAAATGCAGATTCCTCTTTTTTTTTTCGCGGCACATCCTGTCGCCGCCAGCTGTTGGTGATGAAGCACAGGAATACTGAGGGACAATTACTAACAGCCTGCTGCAGAACAGACAAGGTGGAGGTGTGAGAGATAAAGGCTTTCAATTAGGGCAATTAGCCTTTTTTTTCATGTTGGCTTCAATTAATCACAATGATCTTTTTCCTCCAGTGGTATGGTTAATCCTTCATGACTCTGCAGGAGGAACACAAAACAACAGATTCATTGAAGGAACGTATATTAACACTGCCTTTAAGTAAAGTCTTCTTATGATGAGAGAAATTGGTGTTTTGATCAAACGAAATAATGTTGAGTTCAGTAATGACTCACATCAAATTTGACTCAAGTATCTGTAAAATTAACTGAGTCTGTCGGGGTCTGTGTCTGTATGGGTGTTTTATTTTGACTTTATTCTGATTTTCTGTCATGTCCCTCTGTTTTCCTCCTCTCTGACTTTGCTCGGCCCCGCCCACTCACACCTGATCCTCAGGTTTCTTCCCCAAGTGTTTCCTATTTTAGTTCATTAGTTCTTCCTTTATATTCTGTTCTCTGTCAGATCTTGGTTTTCTGTTCCTGTGCCTCATGCCAAGTCATAGTATTTTTGTATCTTGTTTGCACGCCAGCCTTTGATTTTGTTTAATAAAGCCCTTTTTTGCCACCTTCACTCAGTCCTGCATCTGGGGTTCAAACCAACCTCGTTCATGACAGAGTCAGAGCAATTTTTGTGTTGTGTTGAGCTCTGCTAAAGGTTTATTGGAAGGAAGTTATTTCTTTACACTGTCACTAGTGTGTGGCTCAGGACCTGTTAGGATTCCTGTTTTTTTTTTTCTTTTGTTTTTTCCTCACTGTTCCCTTTGGGGCAGCGCTGCCTCTGACAGCACATTGAAGGCTGAGCTGCACCCTGATTCTTTGTTGGATATTGAACTTCACATGATATTCATCTGATAAATTGCTTGTGTTTTCTCATGAAAATAACTTACCTGAGTTCATAAAGTATTTGCATGCTTCTATAAGTGCCTCATTGAGGATCCACGTCTTCAAACCTCTCTCCTGTGACTCTTTTATGCTGTATCTCTCCAAACAGTTAAAGATGATGAAACTTATCTACAACAAAGAAGAATACGTCTCTTAGCTATCATCATACAAAGAGTCAGAGCAGTACGTTTGTAACATTACATGTTTTTAAGAGGGTTGGAGCATCTGCAATTCCAGGATCAGGTGCAATTATAGTGTTAAAGATAAAGAAAACCATTTGAAGAGGAGTATCCTGCACATTTTATTTGTTTCCCTGCTGCAACACACCTGATTCAATGACTGAATTTTTCTGCAGAAGCCTGCTGATCATCCATTCATTCAAATCGGGTTGAAACAGGATAGTGGTGGCCTTCAAGAACCAGGACTGGACCATCCCCTGCACTTAAATAAAATGGTTACCTAAACTGTCCCAACACTACACAAAATGTAAGTAAATTTGTGTTTGGTATGTTATGGAAAACAGTGATAACCTGGACAGGTAGACATGATAAGGAAAGGTCAAAACACTCCGTGAAAAGGTTGACA
>JAUBOC010000138.1:12585805-12612875 GCA_032275365.1 Anablepsoides cearensis | reverse complement strand
CTGGACATTGGTACAACTAAAGACTCCATTACCTCTATGGCCCAACCTGGACCTTGGTACAACTAAAGACTCAATCAATTCTATGGACCAACCTGGACCTTGGGACAACTAAAGACTCAATCACTTCTATGGACCAACCTGGACCTTGGTACAACTAAAGACTCAATCACCTCTATGGACCAACCTGGACCTTATAACAACTAAAGACTTAATCACCTTTATAGACCAGCCTGGACCTTGTAACAACTAAAGACTTAATCACCTCTATGGACCAACTCGGACCTTGGGACAACTAAAGACTCAATCACCTCTATGGACCAACCTGGACCTTGGGACAACTAAAGACTTAATCAACTCTATAGACCACCCTGGACCTTGGGACAACTAAAGACTCAATCACCTCTATAGACCAACCTGGACCTTGGTTCAACTAAAGACTCAATCACCTCTATGGACCAACCTGGACCTTGGGACAACTAAAGACTCAATCACCTTTATGGACCAACCTGGACCTTGGTAAAACTAAAGACTCAATCACCTCTATGGACCAACCTGGACCTTGGAACAACTGAAGACCTGATCACCACTAGACCAGCCTGGACCATGAAACAATTAAGGACTCGATCACCTCTAATGACCAGCATCGACCTTGGGACACCCCAATCTGTAGTGGGTTAGTGGAGGTACTGCAGGGGGATGGTGAAATTTCTGGGTATGCTTTTTAATACATTTTTTAGTTATATCTGACACCAACACAAAAAGTTACAAAATCCAGTTGTGATTCTCCCGTTCAAAATCATCCATCCATCCATTATCTATACCCGCTTCTTCCTTTCAGGGTCACAGGCGTCACTGGTGCCAATATCCAGCAGCCACAGTGCGAGGGGCAGGGTACACCCTGGACAGGTCGCGTTCAAAATCCTTAAATGATAAAAATAATTTCACTTGGACAAAAGGATCTCTTCATGATGACATTAATCTGTTTCTGAAAGTAAATTTTACCCAGGTCTGCAAGAGAAACACTGAAAGTTTGTACCAGGACTAAAAATGATCATTTCAGTTTTATCCTTGTTAAGATTATAAAGTAAAGTAATCCTAGCTTTAAACTCAGAATGAATGAGCTTTAATTTACAGTCAATCTGATTGTCATTCCTGTATCAGAATACATAAAAACACCTCTCTGAAATGATACTCATCAGTAACAGTGTTAGTTTTGTATTATTTCATCAAAATTTTCTTCTTTTTTTCTTCTTCTTCAGGTGATTCTTTCTTTGGTTGTGATCTTCGTTGTATCTTGGGGAACCAGCATCATTTCTGTCAACTACTTCAACTACAACAGAGGTTCCTCAACTGATTTCCTCCTGGTCATTGCTCGCTTTGCCAACACCATCTTCATCACCTGGTCACCAGTGGTTCTGGCGGTGGGACACAGGGGTCTGCGTTCCTGCATCAAATCCACACTCACATACTGAGGCGGCCTCAGAGTGACGGCTGGTACACTTTGATCCAATTATAAACCATCTGAAAGATCGTCCTTCTGTTTAACATAATATTAATCTATAGTTTTCAAAATTTACGTTGCATTTATTGGGTGAAAGTAATCAACCAGACTTAATGTCTAGAAATTCTTTTTATTGAGCTGAGTGTAATAAAGTGTTTTACAATATATAAAACAAAGTCAACAAACCCAAACAAAGGCTGTAATGATTGTAATATGACAACAACTAAGTATGAAAAGCAAGAATAAAATTTTAAAATCCACTAAAAAGTACTAGACACGGATGAAATATAGTAGGTAAGTAGAAGTAAACTAAAAACCACACATTGCTTCAAGAAAGAGACTTTAAGTATAGTCTTTTTTAATTGTCAATGCTCTTTTTAATATTTCAATTATCAAATTGCTTAATTGTACAAGTTTGTCAAAGTTAATAAAACAAATATTGCTGAAAATAAAATGTACACATTGACAAAGTATGATTTAAAAACTGGATATTGTCCGGTCCGACCTCTAAAACTATATTATTAATAGTTTGTTTAATAAAACTTGGCAGTTTTAAAAACTCTGCACTAAATAAGAAACCAAAGATAAAAACAGTTCAGTCCAGTTGTTATTTTAAATAATCCTGTCTCTCAAAGAATGAACAGTGATTTTAATCAGACCTTCAAATATTTTTTATAAAATCTCTGTGGAAACTAGTGCTGTAGTCATGATCACCTAACTCGAGACCAAGTCAAGACCAAGACCACAGGGTCTCGAGACTGAGACAAGACCAAGACTTTTAGGGTTTGGACCAAGTTAAGACCAAGACCAAGTGAGGACGAGACCAAGACAAGACCAAGACCAGGAAAAGAAAAGTATCCTAAAAGATGGAGTATTCTGTACACATGTACAGTGGGGGGGGGAAAGTATTTTGTCTCTCATAGTTGAAGTCTGACTATGATGTCAATTACAGGCCTCTCATCTTTTTAAGTGGAAGAACTTGAACAATTGGTGCTGACTAAATTATTTTCCCCCCACTGTAGCTAACTTAATATGTTGAGCTAATATTGACAAAATCTTTGTGTGAGGGCAGAGGAAAGAATTTTGCTACAGAGGCAGATTGTTAAGTGACGGTAAAAGTTTAAAGTTGACCCCATCGTCTCTGAAAGTGAAGCACTACCGAATTTACAAGTTGCTGTGCGCTTTCTCCTGGTTGTTGTTGTTTTACAATAATATTATTTATGAATAATGTAGCCAGTTTTTTACTTAAAAATTTGAAGACATCTTTTACTGCTCCCAGAGAACCACTGCTTACTTTCCTGTAGCGCTGCATGCAAGTGAAGAGAGTGGGGATGAGTGACAGTCGGTAACAAAAATACATAAATAGCAATGAGTCAGGTTTGGATTCGAATCAGGAGCTACAGTTCAAAGATGTTAACTAATAAGTTGGATAATAATCTGTCTATTTAGTGATGTTTCCACAGTTGTGGTCTTGACTGATCTTGAAATTAAATTCCGAGTCCTCAATGTCCAAGACCGAGACCGAGTACAAATGCTGTCGAGACCGAGACAAGACCAAGACCATCAAAAGGTGGTCTTAAGACCAAGATCAAATACAACACTAGTGGAAACAAATATAAATGTACAAACAATTTAGTTTTAGAAAGTTTCTGATGTAATATTTGGAACAAACTTCTAAAAAGTAAGTCTCTGTAACTCAACAATGGATATTTTATGTTCTTCTTCCTGTGAATGCTGCATGAAATACCATGTAGAGCTCAATTATTGTTTGTTAGAGGTGCTCAGCCGGGATGTAACAATAAAACTAGGACTGTGGTGTTTTGTGTTTCTAGTCAAAGTTAAACATAATACGTGAGATAATTACAGCTGACCCTTTGAGGGCAACCAAAATGCTCATGTGTGTGAAAATGAGTTTGACACCCCTGCTTTAGTAAATGAGGTCAATAGTTTCTACAAATAAAATTATATTTTAAATTTTTAGCAAAAATAAATTTTAAACAAAATAAGTTATTTTGGATTGTATCACCTGCTTGAGTTCACTGTCTAATTTCAGACTTATTCTCTGATCCCTAAAAAAAAATGTGGCTTAACATTTAAACACACAGCCTTTCACTGAAGTCAGCTGTTTGATTTAACTTTTCCCTCCACTGTTACAACCCCCACCTCTCTTTTGACAACAGAACCCCCTGACTTCCCTTCAGTCTTTGTGGATTTGCTCCCGTCACCGTGCTCCTCAGTGTAACATTGCAAACCTTTAGTCAACACCTGAATCGTACTCTTGATTTTCCTCCTCAGCTTCCCGTGTCCCAGAGCTACCACCAGGGGACTGAATCCTACAAACATTGAGGCAGAGAAATGGGCCACAGTTAGCAGCCAGTGGGCGTGGCGCCCCCTGTCGTAGTTGTAGTATGTCACTGCGGCAACCTGCAGGACCCAGCAGACCACAAAGAGCGTCACCAGCGCCATGATCACGTGAGCCGCCTTACGCTCAGAGGACACATGTTTGTCCAGCTCCCCCTGACTTCCCCCTAACTCTGTCCCCGAGGTCACCGCTCGGATGTGCTTGATCAGAGCCTGAAGGGTGCATAAGTTAGTGAAAACCATCAGCATCAGAGGCAGAACCTCATTGAGAGCGAGTGAAGTGGAGGCGAAGGCCGAGCCCTCCTGGGTGGAGGGGAACTTCCAGAAACAGCCCAACAGAGGCCGGATGGTGCAGCTTATCACCATCAGCTCTACGGTGGCGTTGCCTCGAACATGAGAGGTGTAGACCAGTGCGGGGGCAGAAAAGGCCAGGTTGGCTCCCCAAACCAGTCCCATAACGATCCACACCCGCCGCCTCTCCCTCTGCAGCGCCAGAGGACCAAAGGTCACACGCTGCCGCCTCAGGGTCGTGAGGTGAAAGACGCTCAGCGTTAGAGTCATCCAGCAGCCCACGGCTCGGCACCACATCCACAGCAGCATGAAGACCCTGCACCATCCCGGAGACAGAGACACATCCAGACCCAGGTCTGAGATGAAGATCGGCAGCGTGCGGAAGAGTGAAGTTAGCAGGTTGGCTAGAGACAGGTGAACTAAAATGGTATCGGAGAGGGGGAGTCTTCGAGAAGGACTCTCAAACGCAGACTGGAACACCTGAAACAAGCCAGACTGAGGTCAATCTCAGACCTTCCTTGCAAAAGAGATCTGCATTCTCAATGGGATTTACCTGGTTAAATAACAGTAAAAAATAACAATGAAACACCAAACATTTCTTCAACTTAAAGGGATAGTCTGATCATTTTTAGTATAGTTTGTCAGTTATTATTTTATCAGTCAGTAAACTGAAAGAAGCAAAAGTCTTCCTCCAGATTTCATCCTGAGATAAAGGAGACATATCCTGCTTTTAAATGCTTCTTTTTCACATTTAAATCATTCATTTGGAGTATAAAGTAGAACTGCAATATTTTGATCTGAATTCCTCTTTATTGTAACTCCACAAGCCCCTTTTTCACCCATTTTCTAATGGCTGTTTCAGATCAGGGCGGTGGCTCAGTTGGTAGAGCTGATGCCTCTCAGCAAGAAGGTTTGCTGGATCGAGTCCCGACCCGGGGACCTTTCTGTGTAGGGTTTGCATGTTTTCTCAGTACATGCGTGGGTTCTCTCTTCCCACAGACCAGAAACTGTTGGGTTAATGGGTAACTCTAAATTGTCCCTAGGTGTGAGAGAGTGAATGGTTGTTTGTCTCTATGTGGCCCTGTGATGGACTTATAACCAGGGTATACTCTGCCCTTTGCACAGTGACCACTGGATTTTGGCACCAGTGACCCTGAATATATAATAGAAAGGAAGAAGCGGGTATAAATAATGAATGGATGGATGTTTCAAATTAACTCGGTTTAAGGTTGTCTCTTTAAATCTAAATGAGATGGTCTAGTCTTTAAATGACAAATGTTTGCGTGACACCATTACCATAGTGTTACCTTTTATTACACATCACTCATAAGTACCTAAAACTTAAAATGCGTTGAAACATGTTTTCACACATTTTTACAGGAAATAATAACTTCACAAAATTCAATGTATTTTTAAAAACATTACATTTAAATACAAAAAAGACATTAATAATTTGAGATTAGCTCCAGTGACAGTACTGTGTCTTTATAATAGTGATGTGAAACTTTCAACTAATGTGGGTATTTAGGTTTTTAACACATTGTATCAACACTGTTTTCACTTTACACTTGGCTTTCATTGTTTGTATAAATTGTATGCTCATAATGTGTATTGTACTTAAGCCTGTACGATTTGTTGAAGTAAAATAAATAAATAAACGCACCACTATCAGTACTTGGTATTTGACATCACATTACAGCATAAATTTCAACAACTAAGTGGCTAAACAACAAATTCTTTGGTCTATGAAGACTTTTTAAACTACATCTTTCTGCTTACTCCTGTAAAACTTCATGACGGTGCAATTAATATTGTTGGACGCAAAAGAAAGTCAGATGCAGCCTTTATTTTTGAGGTTTTGTGGGCATGAGAAGGAGCCCACAAAGCGGGACAGCTTTCAGCAATGTGCAGTGATGTAATCGGCCTACAAATACTTGGGCTGCAGACACTGAAATCCAACACAGTGTATAACTTTTCAAAAATGACCAGACTACACCTTCACCAAATAAACAATGAAGGGTTTCCTCACCACATGGATGACCAAGATGTTTCCCAGAATACCAGAAAAGACCAGTAGCCCAAATAAAACAGCGTCGACGGTGAGAACCTCTGACATGGCACCATCCTCTGCAGGACAACCTCTGTTTTCTTTGGGACACACATGAATGCTGGAGGACAACACTGAAAGAAAACCGCCTCTGTCTGCTCCTTATGATGTTTTATATGTGCACATACAGACAAATAAAGAGATTCATCACACATGAACAGATATTCGCTGACCAGACTCACAGTCCATTAACCCGAACAGGTCGGCGCTTTCCTTGTTTTTGTCTTGTGTCAGCTGCTGGTAAACTCTTAACCTCAACATCTACACATTTTCACCTCTATTGTTTAAAATAGAATAATCTGTCAGGAGTTAATATGTGTTGATTTTAATTGGTTTACATCAGTAAGCAGGATAATTAATAACAAGTGGTGTATGCAGTGAGTGATCGATTACACAGATGTAATCAGTCAACCTGCAAAACGTTTCCATGACAGCTGAATCATAGAACGCACAAATTCAGCATATTTTATGCTTTTAATAAGTCATTAATCATCTCCCTTGATGCTAATTATTTTCAACTTTTCCTCCTGGGGAATCCCAGTATCATGGAACAATATGATCTGCTTAGGAGATAAAGATTAAGATAAAAAATTATGAAGTTTTGTTTTCTGTGTTGGTCTGTCTATCAGTTTAGCATTTTTCTCAGTTAGTCATTGTTAACAGAGTGGAAAATTGACATTTCAGATTAGAATATTTATTAACTAAATTTATTTTATAGCAACTGCAAAGTTAAAGGGAACTCTGACTAGCTGGAACATTATGTTATTTGATACACTTACTTCAACTTAAAAAAAGAGATTGATTTTTACTAAACACGTAACGTCACTCTCCTCATCTCATTGCTACAACTGAGCACCGCTAATAAACAATAACTGATATAATGGCGCTTACTGGTGCTTGGGAGCGAGCTCTATTCCGTTTGAATGGTGAAATTTTGAGGTCAACATCTGTGAGTAGTTGGAGATCCCTTTAACACTCATTGACAGATTGTCTGGATCAGGTCATTTTATATAAGCAGCTACTGTCAAAAAAAATTCATGCATCTAATAAAAGACAGTGATAAATATGCTAAACTGCAAGTAAATAAATATTTTCATTTGTTGATTATTAATATGTCAATTTAGCAACCAAGACAAAAATAAAAACTGACACAACATTTTATTCTGTTTATATGACAGCTTCTGCTTTGTATGTTTAATTTAAAGTTTAAAACATGAAGAAGCTGAGTTATTATTTTTGTTATCACAACACACCTTTTAAAAAGTCATAATTAGGTAAACTGGCCGCTCATATGGTGGCCATGAATTTAAAAAAAAGTTGAAGGTTTGGTGAACGATAAAGTTGGACACATTTTTTTTCCATTAGATATTTCATTTGAATCCTGGTGAACATTTTAAGTTTCCAGTATTACAGGGGGAAAAAACCCCAAAGATAAATCCTCCACCTCTACCTTCACACTTGGAGCTCTGAGTGGGAGGATGAATCGACATGTAACATTTTGGGCGCGCTCCCACGCGCTACTGGCACTCTGCGGCGCGCGCGCCCTCTACTCCACGTGCACTCTCACAGCTGAGGCTATTTCTTTACGTCAAGGCGGACAGGATTCAGGAATGAGAACCAAATGTGATGGCACTCTGATTGACGTAAGTGCTTTTAATGCGCACTTTCATTCACGCGCACGAGTCGTTTTTATTATCAGTTTTTTTTTTTTTTTTGTTTTGTTTTTGTTGCAGATGGATTTCACCCGGAGAGGAGAGCAGATCTCATGGCAGACATCATCTGATCCACTGTGAGGACTAAAAGCACCAAAAGAGGACTGGAGATGACACAACAGCAGCGGACATCACTGCTCGCCCTGTCGGCGCTCCTGCTCTGCACAAGCTGCTCCTCTTCCTCCTCCTTATCATCATCATCATCATCATCATCATCAACATCAGCCTCCTCAGAGGTGAGGAACAGCAGTGATGAGGGACAGGTACCAGGCCACAACCAGGGCAGTGACTCTGCTCTCATGTCTGAGGGCTTTGGACCGGGTCCAGTTGAAGCGGTGTCACCGGTCTGCGCCTACAGAGTGATCGAGGGGGGCATTTCCGGTCAGCTTTGTTTCAGACGCGCCGCCCTGGGGTACAAGTGCCGGAAGGAGGACTGCAGGACCCGGGTGTCTTTGGGGACTCTCGTGGCAAACCTGCTCATCAATGGCAGCGTACTGTTACAGTGGACTCATGAGGGAGATCAGGACGCGGATCCTGGCCCCGGTTCAACCCGATCCAGTCCTCTTTTCGGGGCACGACGCCACCGACGCGGAGGCTACGAGCTGAGCTGCTGGTGGAACGGAAGCTACACCCAGTTCGAGTGCGCCAGCGTGCGCCTGGGCTCGGGCTGCAGGGACTTCCTGCTGTCCGAGCTGCACGAGAACATCCCGTACCGGTTCTGTCTGCGTCCCCTGAGCCGCCCCGAGCCGGACCCGAGGGCCGCCGAGCTGCCGTCGTGGGACTGCGTGGAGTTCACGCTGCCGACGTCCGGGATGCAGGACATCGTGATCGCCATGACAACAGTGGGCGGAGCCATCTGCGTGATGCTGGTGATCATCTGCCTGCTGGTGGCCTACATCACGGAGAACATCATGAGTCCCGCCACGCAGCACGCATACTCCTACCGCGCGCATTCCCGCCACTGATGTACTGAAGCACGACTCATCTCACCTGCTGTGTACTAATACACGACTCATCTCACCTGCTGTGTACTAATACACGACTCATCTCACCTGCTGTGTACTAATACTCGACACATCTCATATGTTGTGTACTAATACACGACTCATCTCACCTGCTGTGTACTAATACTCGACACATCTCATATGTTGTGTACTAATACACGACTCATCTCACCTGCTGCGTACTTATACCCGACTCATCTCACTTGCTGTGTACTAATACTCGACACATCTCATATGTTGTGTATTAATACACGACTCATCTCACCTGCTGTGTTCTAATACTCGACACATCTCACCTGCTACGTACTAATACACGACTCATCTCACCTGCTGTGTACTAATACTCGACACATCTCATATGTTGTGTACTAATACACGACTCATCTCACCTGCTGTGTACTAATACACGACTCATCTCACCTGCTGCGTACTAATACACGACTCATCTCACCTGCTGTGTACTAATACACGACTCATCTCACCTGCTGTGTACTGATACACGACTCATCTCACCTGCTGTGTACTAACACACGACTCATCTCACCTGCTGTGTACTGATACACGACTCATCTCACCTGCTGCGTACTAATACACAACTCATCTCACCTGCTGTGTACTAACACATGACTCATCTCACCTGCTGTGTACTGATACACGACTCATCTCACCTGCTGCGTACTAATACACAACTCATTTCACCTGCTGTGTACTAATACTCGACACATCTCACATGTTGTGTATTAATACACGACTCATCTCACCTGCTGTGTTCTAATACTCAACAGGTCGCATCTGTTGTGTACTAATACTTGACATGTCTCATCTATTGTGTACTAATACACAACACATCTCACCTGTCATGTATTAATACACATCACATCTCACCAGTCATGTACTAATACACAACACATCTCACCTGTCATGTACTAATACATCACTCATTGCACCTGTTGCATACTAATACACAACGTGTCTCACCTGTTGTGTACTGATACTCGACACGTCTCACCAGTTGTTTATTGATAGAAAACACATCTCACATGTTGTGTACTAATACCAGACATGTCCTGTACTAATGCACAACATGTCTCACATGTTGTATACTAATACATGACACATCTTACTTGCCATACACAACACATCTCACCTTTTGTGTACTAATACACTACATGTCTCACCTAAGCTTTTAATGGTTGATTTAACATTTCTTTTGACAACTTTAATGATTTAAAACAAGAACTAGACTGAATTTATTTTGGGTTTTCTCGGCAGAACTTTTACAGTTCATTTAAACTGACTGGTTTCGAGGCAAAAACCTATTCACAAATTTTAAAATCTTGTTGAAGTTATTGATGTTCGGTAACAAAGATTTCCTTTCAGATTCTGAGTGAAGCTCAGGCGGTATCTGCGATACTGATACAATATGGATACTTTGTGCACTCCTGGCAAATCTAGAAAAATGTATTAAAAATAACCACAATAAAACAATGAAGTAAAATAAAAAAAACCATTAAAACAAATCATTGTTTAATTATCTACAATAAAAATGAAAACTTGTGTGTTAATTTATGTTAGATGAACATAAAGTATCATGAAAATACTGAACTCGCTGCTGCACTGCAGGAGGAAGTAAAAATAATTCCCACCAACAGTGTATGATTCAACATATTTCAACAGCTTATTTACTTGTGTTTCTGTTAATGTCATTACCTGAAATGACTGAAGTATCAAATTATTGATGTTTTAATTTAGAGCAATTTTTAAAGCATAAATTTCTGGTATTGGTGTCAAGATTTCAGTATTGAGACACATAAATATGAAGATGTTTGTCTGTTTTACCCAGAAACAACAGATGTATGTTTTTGTTGCCTGTTGGAATTTGTCCCAGTTTTCGGTGTTGATTTGATAGGAAGTTCACTCAGCACAGCATGATGGTATTACCACCATGCTTGACAGTGTTTTTATGTTTGAAAACCTCACCTTGACTCCTTTCAAATATACTTCTGGTTAACAGAGTTTTTCTTTGTCTTGTCAGACAACTTTACTCCAGAACAGAAGGCATTCAGGTTGTCCATGTGGGCTTCATCCCTGATAAAACTGTTCCTGAGCATCATAACAAATATCAGGGTCAAACATGAGTATTACTACTGTCAAAGAAACCATTTTCATGCTGACAAAAAGACAAAGTACCAGTTGCAGTCAATCATGAGCACTAATGAGAAGTAATTATCCTCGTGCTGAGCTTTCTGCACCACCTTCTAAAAGATTTAGGTGTATATTTCAGCCTGTATGTTCATCTTTGAAACTTTTGTGGATTAGAAATAAATCCATTAAATGTTCAAACTTGTGCATTGGGTTGTTCAGTCGATCATCTCAGTACCAGAAAAAAAGAAGTTAAATCATTAAATGTCATTAACTATCCATGAGGAGTGGATGTGAACCTTTGATCTCACTGTGTGATTTTCAATATGAAACTTTTTTTATGACTAAACTGAAGCACAATTTCGCTGTGGCTCTGCAAACAACGTGGCTTGCTAACCCCCGCAGGGTGCACTGAACCAAAACTATTAAAAAAACTGTTAGTAGTTTACAGTTTTACATTATTGACTCTTTAAACAGCAATACAAACAGCCTCATCAGAACAAAAGTGTTTCTCTAAATGTTTTGTTGGAATAAAAGAAGAACTAAACCACCGACCATCATCTTATGTCTGGTTTTGCTTTTAGATACAGTCGTGTATGTATTTGTGAAGGACAATACAAACTAGTGTACAATCTCCAAAATATACTGTGCCAAGCATTTTGAGATATATTGAATGCCCTGTCCTGGTAACTGCAAATAAATGAGGTCATTTTTAATATCTCACTGATGTCCTTGTTCTTCTCTGTGCACCAGCAGCTGTTCTTACATCCAGGTCAGGTCTGAGACAGAAATCTGTTAAAGAACAGAGATAAGAATATCAGCAGCAGCTGGTGAAAGACAGTAGAGATCGTTCTTTAAAAAATATTTCCATAATAACAGTAAAACTGATGCCATATGCATCGTTTTCTGAGAATAATAAATCTCTCAGTATTAATACTTTTTAATTTATTTTCAACATTTTTATCTCAAACCATTTTTCACATTCAAAACGTAACACCTATTGTCAGATGGTAACAGCAGAATACAATATAACAATTTGATCAACTTCATATTATATGTGTAAAATTTTAGCCAAGTCCAATTTTTTTATAAAGCTCAATAACTCACATTTGGTTAAAAGTTAGTGAGAACAGATTTGTTTTAAAATAGATTTGAAAACAGGAAGTGAGGTCTGTCTAATGTTGTTCCAGAAGCCAAAACAGAAAGTTTCCTTTTAAGATTCAACCTGGTTTTAGGAACAATCAAAATGACTCAAGGATTTTTATTTGTCATTTGCTTTACATAAACATCAAATGTTCATGAAATGGACAAGTTGCAAAGGTCCCGGTGACAAAGAAATAAGACAAAAAATGTAGTCAATAAATAATCATAGAAGAAAAGACAACAGCAACAGCATAGGGCTGGAGCAGGAAGGCAGAGTCCCCCAGAGGTCAGTGGCTTGACAGCTTCAGGGTAGAAGCTGGTTCTTTCCAAAAGCAGCTGGTCAGATGATCTCAATGCCTGAGAAGGAACAAAATGTTGAAGTAGGTCAGAGATACAGGAGGCTGCAACGTGAGCTGCATTCTTACACAAAGAAATAAGTTCATGTTGAGCAACGTTTGAACAACAAAATAAACCAAATGCTGTCCCAAAACAGTACAAAATAGAAACTTTATTTAAAACGAATCCACATGTGCTGCAGTTTCAAGAACATATACAAATTTACTGGCTAAGCCTTGATAAAGAAGCAAGACATGGTGCAAGGTATTCAAAACAACAAGGACAAAGTTATGCAGGTAAATTAAAAACTATAGAGTAAAATCTGAAAATAAAAACATTCAGCAGGTGAGCATCCAACTGCTTTGTAAGAATTTATGTATGCCTGGATTTCCAAGTTACCCCTGGCTAAACCTTCTTGATTTAGGTTTGCAAAAGTAGCAGTTACCATGAAGATTATTACAGCCAGGTGATAGATAAGTGAGCATAAATTGCCCAATTTTGAGTTATCTTGATCAGAAATGCATTATTATTATTATTATTATTATTATTATTATTATTATTATTATTATTATTATTATTATTATTATTATAGATTTAAACCAATTTAAACTTACATTATTAAAATGGTAAAGGCTTTTCTGACAGGACACCCTGAAGCTCCGCCCACTGATGACACACGTGTATAAAGCCTCATAGACGGCCTCACCTCCGCCATTTTAACTTCCTGCTTCAGATCAAGACGAGCTAAAAATTCCGTGTTCGTTCTCGGAACGCCACATCGTTCAACCTTATTGTTTTACGTTAATATTGAGAGCTTTTTTTATTGTTGTTGATTGTTTTTTTTTTTTGTTACTTATCAAAATTAAAACAAGAAACTCTTTTAGTTAGTTTCTCACTGCCTGTAACAGTTTAGTTTCGGTCGGAGAGTCGCGATGCCGAGCCACACGCTCCGTGTAGCAGTTGTGTGCTCGAGCAACCAGAACCGCAGTATGGAAGCGCACAATATCCTCAGGTAAAGACGATCCGCCGAGAAGATGACAACTGGAAACTGACTACGAAGTGAAGGAGATCTGTGCCGTCACGAGTCGGTTTTTTTTTCTCCCCTCTGCCCCTCTGCCGGTCACAGCTCGACACGGTGACGGTCCGGCAGGCCTCAGCGCAGTTAACAAAGGACCGACTCTTCTTTTTTAGTGTCCCACAGGGGCTGTTTTCTCACTCTAAACACTATTTTTGTCTGGGTTTCAGGTGTTTTGTTTTTTTAAACAATTGTCTACACTGTGTGTTCAGTATCAAGGTTGTTTTTGTTTTTTAAAAGGCCTCAGATTTCCCCCTTTTTTGTGACAAGTTGACAACAGCGCCCCCTTAAGGAAATGTTCCGGAAGTAGGCTGTGCAGTTGTGCAACACCAATTAATAACCGTGTTTTTCCACATTATTTAACACCATATGAGAAGGTGTTTACCCAGAGTTATTAGGTCTTTTTTTTTTTTTTTTTTTAATAGTCACTTTTAAGTAGCTGTTACTTGTTACCTGCTGATTGGGAAAACATGCTGCTCAGGTTAACCTTAAATAAATTTATAAAAATTGCATTCTAAATTATTACATAAAAAAAGAAAACGGGGTGATTTACATGGTGACATCACAGTTTTTAATCTAAAGAGGCTGGCTTTACCTGAAAGATGTGAAAGACCTGTTTATCTGATGTATGTTTGTTTATGAAATGCAATTAACCGCCTTTTGTTTGTCTCTGTGCAGCAAACGTGGATTTGACGTGCGATCATTCGGGACAGGGTCTCATGTGAAGCTACCCGGTCCCTCCCCGGATAAACCTAATGTGTATGACTTCAAAACTACTTATGAACAGATGTACAACGACTTGGTCCGCAAGGACAAGGAACTGTATCCCCTTCACTCACTTTTTTCCTCCCACACATGCACACATTAACTCAAAACCACAGAAAGAACTATGACTCATATATTTGTGTTGTTTGGAGTTGGGTAGGTGATTTCCTTTGGACAACAAGCACGGTGGGAGTCTCATGCAGGGTTGTTTAAATGTCACTGATACAATCATCGTTATAAAATATGGATAAAGAAAGTAAGGATAATTAAATATCACTCCTAAAATTGTAGTGTATGTTTTAGAGTACTGTTTCTATCTTTCCCTCTTTCTGTGGTAAGTTACTTTAGTAAACAGTTGCTGGTGTCCACTTGTTTGCAGTTAAAACCCAAAACTCAGTAGGTTGGGGTGTTTATAAAAGAAACATTACAAACAGGTAAGAACATGACAAGAAAATAAACTAGTGATGCTTTCAGAGATGGAGAAAACATGAATAGATTAGTTCAAACTGCTTAAATACTTTAATTGGGATCTTAATTTGGAATTGGTTATAATGAAACTACAGACTTCGTGCTTGAGCATCTAATTGAATTTGAATTTGACTTAATAAATATAACTCGTAAGTAAGATGAAGTGGGCACTGATGAAAAATTAACTTGTAGATTTAAAAATATACATAATTTTTTTTTATTGCGTTTGTTTTAAAGAGACACTTTGTTCCTAGCCATTCTGGTTGCAAATAGGTTCATTTTATAAGTATTTGGTTTAAAGCAAAAAAAAAAAAAACTACAACTACCACATCTTATTTTTCTACATGTTTTTCATGTAAGTAGTTTGTGGCAGCCTTGAATTTGAGGTTGAATTTGTTTTTCAGCTTGAAGTATTTATCATAAATCAGAATTGTCACCCATAAAATCTGTACTAATACCTGGTAAGAGTCACAGTATCATGTGACACAATTTAAGATATTTAGTAAATACCTACCCATACAGTAATTAATAGTACCTCTGATATGTTAAGTGGCTGATTATGTTAAAATGAAACCTCTAAATGGTTAATTTGTTTTGTAGAGGTTGAAACAGGAAGTTGACTCCCATCTTTTTAAAAACGTAATTCTGTTTGTCACCACTAGAGGGAGCTGCGGGGCTTCATTAACCCAAAGCAAGTCTGAAAAACGTGGTTTGGCTGCACATAATCACATTCATCCACTTTCTTAGTTTAGGGTTGTTCGTCTTTGGTTTCTTTCTGGCCGTTGCTGTTTTCCTTGACTCTCAGCCCTCAGATACACACAGAATGGCATCCTGCACATGCTGGACCGGAACAAGCGAATCAAAGCAAAGCCGGAGCGCTTTCAGCTCTGCAAGGACAAGTTCGACCTGGTCATCACCTGTGAAGAGCGAGTCTATGATCAAGTGTTGGAGGGTGAGGACTTGTGCAGAAAAAGACAAAGATATTGTTTGCTCTCTAAACATGTTGCTCTTATTTGATTTTGTTTTATTCCTTTTTATCGTTTACTAATAAACTTTAAATGTGTTCACTTGTCCCTTTTTTTGTTTTCCCCTTTTTTCTAGATTTGAATTCAAGAGAGCAGGAAACTTTACAGCCTGTGCATGTTATCAATGTAGATATTCAGGACAACCACGAGGAAGCCACGTTAGGCGCCTTCCTCATCTGTGAGCTGTGTCAATGTGTAAGTCATTAACGGGGGTTTGAAGACTTATTTTTGATGATTATATAATTTACCTATATCTAGATTATTTAGTTGGTCATTGTCTGTAGGACTAGTTCTCAAATAGTGGAACACATAACCAGAGGTAGTTAAAGGCAATTAAAGATTTTAGTGTATTGAGGTGGAAAAATACACAAAGATGCATAATAAATCATTAAATAAAATAAGATCATAAGCTCAATTTTAAAATCTCATTCTAAATCTAAAACAAAAGAGCTGATTCAGCTCCATTTCAACTTGTCACAGAGCAGCACCTGTCAATCACTCGCCTTTAGAAACAAACTATGGAAGCATGGTTGAAATATAGCAGCAGTGCTGCGTAAACACGTGCAATGGGAATAAATATCTATATATCGTTCTGAAATGATATTTAAGCTACTTATTCAGCTGCTCCCCCTTCAGGAGTCATCCTCCATCTCACTCTGTCCTCACTTCAGCTACCTCCACATCCTTCTACCAATATACCCACTGTCCCTCCTCTGGACATGTCTGAACCATCTGAGTCTCTAACTTTATATCTGTTCAGCTGGTTCTGTACAATGATTTCATTCCTGATCTTATCCACCCTTCTCACTCCTGAGCACAACCTCATCTTCATCTCTGCCATTTCCAGTTCTGTCTCCTGTTTTAACAGTCCTACGTTCTCTAAACCATCCAACAGAGCCGGTTTCACAGATCTAACATTTAAACAAATATTAAATATTTTTATTGAATTTTTTATTTTCTTTTTAAACACAATTTCATAAATTTGGTTGACTTCAAATCTTTAAATTTTTTGCAAGAAAAACAAAGACAAGTTTGAATATTTTTTTCGTTTTACTTCAAAAGTTTAGGAAATCAATCACTGACATGGCAGTGTAGCCTTTTTTTCTTAAGCTAAACTTGGTGCTGGTTAGGAGGTACATCACCACAAAAAAAGCTTAAAGAACCACTGCTCTTTAGTTTGTGTATTATCATAGCCATTATGTTACGTGTGTGTAGCTGTGTTTTACCACTTAAGACCCATCAGTCACTTTTGTTTCCACTCTAATGAAACTTGGGTTGCTCTCATCCCTGCAGATCCAGCATACAGACGACATGGAGAATGAGATAGATGAGCTCCTACAAGAATTTGAGGATAAGAGCAACAGGCCTTTTCTTCACACAGTTTGCTTCTACTGATACTCAGATCTTTGCAATAAACCCACATCAGGACCCCAAGCAATCAGGCAACAGAAAATGGACAAACAGGCTTTATATTCTAGGAGCAGAGCTTTGGGTCAGGACCTAAAAGAAGGACTGCTGTTGGAAGTACTGGAGGGTGATGAGCTCGTCCTCTTAAGAGGATTGACCTGCTGCTTTCATTCTGCCTTTATTTCTCCAGACTGAATTAAGGTCCCCTCATTGTTTCCATCAAATCACTCAGCCATGTCTCCTCAGGGAGAGCCATGACATCTGCATCCTAGAAGTCCCACTTCTTTTGGTTCAATACTGCATATTGGTTTGTTTTTCTTGATTTATTACTGTAATTTCTTCAGTATTAGTTTCTAATTTTAAGTTGGGACAGAATTAATGCGTTTACACAGGAGAAATATTAAATGTTCCTTTTTTTTGTGCAACTATGTGTTGTAGATAAGTTAGGATTAAGTTAAACTAGGTTAAGAATAAACCAAACCGAGACCTTTTGTTTTCAATATAATGTTTTGATTCTTATTTAAACTGCATTTGTGTCTTTCAGGGCTTATTTTATTTTGTAAATGGAAATAATTAAGGCTTTGTAATTATTTTTAAACTGCGTGTTCAGTTCTGAGTGCCTGATGATTTTTCTGTATGTATATATAAATCAACTAAAGAAAAGGCATCAAACTTCACACGACTCTGTTTTTTTGTATTGAAAGTTTTTAACCCCTAAAGTTTGACTTTTTATGCAAAATATAATGGAGCAACCAAGTAGGCCCAAGTATTTTCATAATACGCTGCTCAAAAAAATAAAGAACACTTAATATAACACATCCTAGATCTGACTAACTGAAATATTCTCATTGAATACTTTGTTCTTTACAGAGTTAAATGTGCTGACAGCATGTGAATTGTTTGTCAGTCAGTGTTGCTTCCCAAGTGGACAGTTTCATTTCACAGAAGTTTGATTTACTTGGAGTTAGATTGTGTTGTTTAAGTGTTCCCTTTATTTTTTTAGCAGTATATTTTAGATGTTATGCCCTTTACAAAAAAAAAATTTATTTAGGTGACAAAAACATCCTTAACTTTGTTAAAGCTGACCTGTCTATACAGGTCAGCTTTAACAAATTGGTCAACAGCTCAGGGACCAAACATCCAGCAATTATTCATTATGTAAATAAACCATGTACAAAGATCTGTTAGGCCTACCTTTGAAATAGGTTATTTTGCTGTATTTAATCATGAATACAGCATACAAAAGTAGTGATAATTAAACAATATAAAAAACAACACACTCTGCCTCATATTTGACACAAATATTATGTTGACATCTCTGACTTGCCAAATTTTTCCAATTTTATTTTTACTTTCAGAGTTTTATCTTCAACTGCTTGTAATTTTCACTGTCTTGAGTGTCCATAGAAATGTTTTTTACCAGCTTCTAGCCAAGATTATGACGTCTCTGTAGATACAAAGCATGTTTTTGTTTAACTAAAATAACTTATAGTAATTAAAGTAGAAATCAGGCACTCGCGGGCCGATTTTGGCCCTCGGGCCGCCAGTTGAATAGCCCCAAGGAAGTACCCTCGGCTGCGGGATTGGGGCAGGGTCGGACAGTAGGCGGGGTCAGACGTACAATGGGCGTGGTCACAGCACGTCTGAAGTGGTTAGAGTTCGGGGCGGAGTCGGATTATGAGTTGAGTTCGAGTTACTGTTTTGAATTGTTTGTTTGACTTTTTTTTATTTCTTATTTCTTTGCTATTTTGAACGAGCCCGTCACATTGTTTCGTATCATGAAGAAGTAGTCGGTACCAGTTTGTGTTTTTGTTCAATTTTAATAACACATGGGACTTGCTGAGTTCATCACCACACAGAGAACACTCCAGTGATAACGTTGACACCAAGCTGCTGATTGATGACCAGATTTGACAAATATATCAATTAAAAACAAGAAATAAACTTTAAAAACTTCCCATTTCATGTGTTTGTCTTATGGTGGCACAATAAGTAAAAATTTTGACAATTTAATATTTTTCCTAACATGGTGTCAGATAATAAAAGATATTTATTGTAATTTTTAAAAGAAACAATGGTGATAAAATGGTACACACAAAAATAAAAGAAAAAACAATAAAAAAGGTTATACAAATAATCACATTGGTTAATGAAATGTACAAATTACACTGGTTGATTTGATTTGGTGCGTCTTGGGGGGGAATAAGAAGCAGTTTTATGAGTTAATGGCCATGAATGCTTTAAGATAGAAACTGTTTGAGGCAGGTTGGATTTATTGCTCTATATCTCCTTCCTGATGGTTTATATTGTTCTGTATTATGTTATTGTTTCATATAATTAAAGCAAGCCTAAGAATAAAGTTTGTATTGATCCCTGAATACGTCTAACCCAGCCAGGTTGTAAAAAAATATACATTTTTATAGATTTCCTTTACCCACGCTCCCAAAAGCTCATCCACATTTGTAAAGTTGAACATTTAAATGTCTCCTACATTCAGTGTTTTTATTCATGTATTGTTGCACAATTATTTCAGAGCGGATCAAGAGTTTAAAAAAGCTCTCAAATTAGGAATTTGTATAAATGCATCAGGTTACACACACTGTAATCTATAGAGGATTTTAACACAAGTCACCTTTTCTTCTCTTTGTGTGCTAATGCAAACTGATGGGCTGCATTAAGCACACTATTCCTGAATTTTAACCCACAAATCTAAAAAATTTAATCTGAACTTAATTCCTGTAATATGCCATCATTCCCAGGTAATTTATATTATTGATCTTTCTCTTACCTCCCATCTGACACGTTCATAAAATCTGTGTGAAATCAAAACGTTTTGTTGTCAAATAGTTTTTATTCATTTCAACAGAAACTTGACTTTGCACAACATTTAAAGTGTAGCTAATTACACACACTTTATTTCTAAGTTAAGTACACTTTTACATTGTATACATTATATATTAAAATAACAGGTTCAGGCATTATTTTGTGTTATGAAAAAGAAAATTAATTCTCTCTCCCAAACTAGTTAGGAGGGTGGGACACTAATGGTTCTAATCCAGACACTAAAACTCAAACTGGAGTTCCATCCTTTGGAGGACTGGTCTCATCCTGTTTTTCTGTCTCTTGTGTTAGACCCGCCTCTGTTGTCTTAACTTCAGCTCTGGCAGCATCGTCACAGTCCTGTCCGGCTGCTGATTGGTCGTTGTAAAGAGGAGGTGGCACACTTTTACTTGGTTGATTTGCGTCGACCTCGAGGACAGGAGCGATCACCTCCTGAGCCTGAGGCGTCTCCTTCAGCGGGAGATTAAAACCCAGTTTCCCCCCGCTGCCCGGCGCCCCGGCTGAAGGAGGAGGAGGAGTAAGACTCTTGGCCTCCTCCTCACCGCGCAGCCAGTCCATCTTCTGATGGTGCTGCTTGACGGCGTCGTCAACCCGGGCGTCGATCATGGCTTCTGTCAGGACGCCGTCCTCAGAGGAATATGCTGCAGCCTGGAAGGAAACATTGTTATTAACAAAAATGAACAAATAATAATTCAACACACCTGAACTTAATGTGCTAAAACACTTCTTATAACCTTGTTATAAGTGTAGGCCTAATTCCTACATATACACATACATATAAAAAATCTTGTTTGAGTGTAAATGCAGTTTTCAGAGAATTCCCTGCTCAAAAGTTCTTGTCTCTACTTAGAACCTTCTTAAGATCAAATAGTGCAAAATCAATATTCACAAATAAGCATATTGGATGTATAATACAGAAATACAACATAACACTCTCAGATCTAAAATAATCTTAAACCGCCCCCAAAATCAAAAGCCAGGGAGTAAAGATGGGTCTTATTTAGCATAAATTTAAAAGTCTTGATGGTCTGAATACTAAAAGATAAACCATTCTACAGGTTCGGGGCAGAAACTGCAAAAGCCAGATTACCACAGAAATTCATCTTGGATCTAGAATCATCTAAGAAACTGAAGCCAATGGAGAGAAGCCAAAACCAGAGATGTGTGTTCCTGCTTTTTTTACAAGATCTAAGGTCCTGAGAGTTTTTATTTAAGTGTGAGGATAAAAATGAGAGAAAACGTACCTGCCAGGCCACACCCAGCTTGGAGATCTCTCTTCCTGACATACCATCTGTCCTCTTGGCAATCTCTGAGCACTTTTTACCATAATCGAACTGAGCGAGCTTCATCCTCCTTCACACAAAAGACACACGAGAGATGGATAAGTCAGCTTAGAGATTTAACCTTTGACCCTAAACATGACTGAAAACAACTGACTCCACAGCTTAAAATCAAACTCTCTGTTGGTTCTGCTTGAAAGTTTAAAACTGTTCCTAATGTTCTCTGCTGTGGGGTTAGAACAGGACTCACTGTCTCCCTCCAGTGGCCGGCTCCAGCACGTATTTATCAAAGTACAATCGCACCAATCGCTCCCTCTCCTCCAGACCCGGCAGCTTAAAGTTTACTATTTCATCGATACGGTCGTTTATGGCCCAGTCGAACTGCTCCGGCTGGTTACTGGCCAACACTAACATAAACCTACAAGGAAAAACAAAACACAAGCGTAAATATATAATATAAATGTATTAAATACATGACGTTATGTGAATAAATCCTCACTTGTTGCTTTGTTCTCCGGTGCGATACAAGAAGGCATTCAAAGTGGCTCTGAGGTCTTCACTGATTTTCTCCTACAAACAAAAACAAACGATTAACTCTTTAACATCAAACATCTGAGACTGAAGAGTGATAAACTTACTGTGGCTCTTTTGCGAAGGAAAGCGTCGGCCTCGTCGACAAACAGCAGCAGTCTGTGAAGAGATGAAACATTTTGATGTTGCAGGTGAGTTTAGTTCCTGTTTGATGATGTGTGTTTTCAGCAGCGTACCCTCGTCTGCTGGTGTTGGCCCAGTCAAACACTTTATGCATGGCGGTGACGCCGTCACGGCCCATCGGCGCCACGTCGCCCCCGGTCATGATGGCGTAGTCCATCCCAGAATGCATCGCCAGCTTCTGCTCGACACAAACCGCCCATCGTTAGACTGATCTGGTTCTCCCTCACCTCCACGTGTCCGACTCCGACCCCTCAGGCGTACCTTAGCGAACAGCGTTTTGCCCGTCCCCGGGGGGCCGTACATGAGGATGTTCCTGTACAGACCGTGGTTCTGCCTCGTGTTCCTCGTTGCTATGGCAACGTCGCGCACACGCTCTTCCAGGGAAGGCTAGCAGAGCGGACAAATTAAACGCTTAAAGAGGCGGGAAAAGTTTAAAAACGAGCAGTTTTTCTGCCATGAACACCCGATGTTTACTCACATTGAGAACAACTCCCTCGAGAGCGTCCTGAGGTTTACTCTTCAGCCTCCTGACCGTCTAAAACATCAACAAAGAAACATTTAATCATCAAATATTTGACTCAGAAATGATTAAAGTCTGTATACGCTTTAGTCCACAGATTGATTACACATTCACACCTCCCCAAATGAACTGGAGTTCCATTAAAGTGGACTAAAGGCTGCAGCAGAACTGTTGCAGCCTTATGACGAAAACTGTTCACATTGTCAACATTTCTGCACTTCTTGTGGCAACCTGCAAACTTTTCACCCCCCTCCACATAAGAACATATACGAAATTTATTGTGTGATTGGTCAGAAGTTTGTGGGAGTGTTTGTGCTGAAAGTGCTCAGACGCTGTGTTTTGCTTCAACCACTCACTTAAAAATAAACAAGTAAATAAATAAATAAATAAATAAATAATACTTTATTCATTTCATTTAAAAAACAAACAAAACAAATAAAATAAAATGAAAGGCGGCAGAAGAAAAAAATTTATATAATATCTGCTCCAAAAAAAAAAAAAAGGAAAAAAAGTGACTTGATTTCAGAGCCGACTGCTGTACCAGGAAGTGTATAAAGAGTGTAAAATGGCCAAAAACTCATAAAAGGGGATAAAACAGATGTTTTGCATGGTGGAATCTGACATTAAAACTTTGGAGCTTAATCTGGGACCAGTTTGTGGATGAATAACGTCGGGTGACGAGTCTCTTTTTTCCCCACAGTAGCTGCGTTTCCATTGACCATGGAAATGCGCAAATTAGAATTTCGAAAATAAATTCGCTCAATGGAAACACGTCAATTTCGAAAAAACTAGGATGAGGTGGTTTTTCAGCCGTATCGAAATTCGTGTACTTTGCAAAACTGCAATGGAAACACTTTATTCGCATCACAGGAGTCACGTTATCAAGAACCGGCTGTTTCTACTGGCGAAAAGAAGATGAAGAGAAAAAGACAACAGGAAGTAATAGTAAAATCACCAAAGTTGTAAAAGAAAGTAGTAAACTCACCGACTACAATTTCCCAAAAACGCCACATATATATCCGCTCCCAAGTATAAGAGGCTTGTTGCTCGAAAGCCTCGATAAGACGCCGACGTCTCCTCTGATCACTAGTGCTGTGGTAGCAACATGCTTGATTGTTTACATCCACCACGTGAATATCGCGAGAACAAGTGTATTCACGCATGATTTCAATAGCATTTCTTTCTAAATGGAAACACCGCAGTTGCGAAACTGTTTTTTTTAGACATTAACAAAATATCGACAAAGTTTTGGGCACATTTGTAATGGAAACGCAGCTATTGTTGACTCCAGCAGGAAGAAATCCCATGCAGTGACGTATGCTGCAGCGGGAGGGGTCTCTCTATGAAAGGTGTGTGCGAAAAACGAACACCGAACAACCACGTGACGGTGCGTCGTCTGGTTAGCTGCAGAGCCGCTATCTTGCCTGCTTTAACAAAGCTGGTGTGAATGCACCCTAAAGTTAATAAATCCCAGTTTAAGTAAACTACCTTAACGGGATGCTTGATGGCCTCTCCCACGGTGAATCTGGACGTTTCTCTCACTAGAGACGGCTTTCCAAGTCGGGCCTCGATGTAACGTCCTGCCACCCCGGTGGCGTTTCGAGCTGAATACACACCAACAGCTAAAAGTGTCAGACCTGCCACCTGGGGACAAAAAAGAAGAAGAATTACACCAAAAATAATTATTTAGAGGCTGCCAACACTAACAAACAACAGGTTAAGACCCTTATCCCAGGGAGTCTCCAGAATGTCTCGTGTCTTTCTGCTCTGGTGCAGTGTTATTATCTTTGGTTTGGTCTCCTTTTTGTTCCAAGTGTGGTCTTTTTTATCCTTTATTACTCTGTTAGTGTCCTTTAAGTGCTTATTCTTTTTTGTGTGGTTGTCTCCTGGCATTCAGAGTGATCGGCAAAGTAAGAATTTCATTGCTCAGGGAAACATGTTTTTATCTGTGTATATGACAATAAACACTTTGAATCTTGTGTGTATTTATGAAACAAAGCGACGCACTCAAAGTAGAACTGAGTAGAATATAGATACAATTTGAGACAGATGTTTTAATCGTATGTTTCTGCAGATCCTCATTCATCCAGGATATGGAAAATTAAAACAAAGATGAAGCAACTGGACTTTTGTCCTGTAGCTAAAGACGTGTGGAGCTACAGGATTTAAACAGATTTTCACTTTGACAAACGTCAGATATTAATCTGATTCAGTACCACATACTAAACTACGACAGAGTATTAGGGCCACACGATGAGATTTTTATTATTTTTTTAAATTATGAGAATAAAGTCATAATATTACAACATTAAAGTTGTATAAAAATAAACTCATAATATTATGAGAATATAGTCGTAACATTATGAGATTAAAGTCGTAATATTATGAGATTAAAGTCATAATATTCTAGCCTTTACATGAAAAGCATGCAGTTATCACTGCTTTTAAAAGAGGAATGTTGAGCAACTTGTCAAGTTTTTAGTATTACTATAAATACATAGTTAATCTTTTAGCACATTAGCTTCAAATTATTAGTAGCAGGACTTTGAAAGTGCGCAAAAGACTATAAACTGAAGTCGTGTTGTAATTAATGGATGCAATGACAGGATTAGTCGTCATGTAGCTAATTTGGAGGAAAGAATTTTACACCAACAGAGATCCAAGTCATCGTGGACTACTTTAAAAACACAGACACATGCTGTACACAGCAGGTGTGAGGAAAATAAGGAGGAATTGAGGAACGTAAAATCATGTAAGATTATGACTTTAATCTCGTAATATTATGACTTTATTTTTTTTTAAATTAGACTTTTTGACTGGAACCATGCTCAGTTTGTCTCTGATGTTGATGATTTTTACCAAACTGACCACAGATATAAAACATATGATCTCACCGTGGCAGTAACTTTGTCCCAGTCTGACACAAAGGCCTTGAATCCTTCACCAAACACAGCACCTGCAGTCCTGACAGAGAAACAAACCCGGTCAAACTGTGCAAAACTAACCGGTCCAAGTCGTGTAATGTTTTGTTGACAACTGCCTTTAAGAGATGAAAACACTGAAACAATGACCACTATGACCGACATAAGAAAGTAAAACTTACTTGATGGATTCCAGCACAGTCTGTCTGTGTTCCGCTGCCTTTAGGCGGATTTGCTCTCGGATTATATCTGCGTTCTCCCTCTCCACGCGCGCTCGAGCTTTCGCCTCGGCCTCGATGCGCATCAGCTCATTCTTGTGCCTCAGCTCCATCTCGTGCTCTATCGTTGCTATAGGAACCAATACAACAACAAAAAATTAACGACTTTGGCTCTAAATGCTTCAACACGATCATGTCAGAACTGCTGACAGGTCTGGTACCTTTCCTCATGGCCTCCTGTTTCTGCACAGACTCCTCCTGTTTGCGAAGGTTCTCCTCGTTCAACATTTGCTGCAGACAGAAATGGAAAATTATCATTTATTTTTGTCACAAAATGATTTAAGACGGAGCTGGAAGATGTTGACCTCACCTGTTGTCTAAGTTGGTCCTCATATCGCTGTCTGGCCAGCTTGTCCTGGTACTGAGCTCTCTGTGAAAACACACAAAACATCCGTAATGAGCCTCTTTCACAGCGAGCAAATACAGAAGCCACAACAAAGTGTATTAAATCTTCTCACAGCTTGATTCTGCTTGGTCTCCTCTTGTAGAGTTTTCCTCCTCTCCTCTGCCTGGACGCGAATCTGGTCTCCTTTGAGCTGCTCCACTGCTGCTTCGTACTCCTGTTAAGATTCAGAATAAAATCGAATTAAAAACACAAAAAACTGGTAAATAAGTTTAATAGTTATTGTGTTTAAGAACAAAAAATATTTCATTTTACATTATCTCTTTGAAAATGTGTTTTTATATCTTCAATTAGAGCAATATATCTTACTTAAAGGAACATCATAATGCAAATTTCAAAGCATTTTTTTTAACAAATCCCCAATATTAAATGTTGCAAATACAATATTTACTCTATGTTTATTGTTTAATATGAAGACAAAAATATTACACTAAGTTCATAAAAATCTAACTTTATTTACCAGATGGACATTTCATATTTTTTGTTTTTTGTACTACAATCTGTGTTTTCCTATTTTAATGGATGTGATTATTTTTGTTCACGGGAAAATAAACAGATTTTGTTTACTTCACTCTGAGTGTACCTTTATTTTACTCTGGTACTCCATCTGTGTCGTCTGCTCCTGCATTCGAGCCAGGTCCAGAGCGTCCTTGGCATGGCCTAAAACATGAGAATAAAAACGTTTTAAACCTGCAGACATGCGAGTGTGTGTGTGTGTGTGTGTGTGTGTGTGTGTGTGTGTGTGTGTGTGTGTGTGTGTGTGTGTGTGTGTGTGT
>JAUBOC010000138.1:12510509-12520516 GCA_032275365.1 Anablepsoides cearensis | reverse complement strand
AATCCATGCCACGAAGAATTGAGGCAGTTCTGAAGGCAAAAGGGGGTCCAACCCGTTACTAGCATGGTGTACCTGATCAAGTGGCCGGTGAGTGTATATATTTATTCAAGCATGCAGGTGAGATTATTATCCTTATATTATTTATAAACTTGACTTAATCAGGGTGAAGTTTTATTTCAGAATCAGAATACTGTATTGGTCCTCAAAGGAAATTAGTCATTATAGTTCTGTTCAAGTTAATTACAGAATACAAGATAAGCACACTAAAATAAAGTATAAAACACTCTGAAGAAAAACATAATGAACAAGATAAACAATATAAAATAAAACAGAAACATAAACACAAATATACAGTGGTTAGGTGAAAAATGTCCCATAATGTGTTATAAGATTATATAGGAAGACAGGATGAAGGGATATTGCACATTTGAGTAAAATATCTTAGATTGCATCAAAGGCACAGATGGAATAAAGTGACAGGTGACCTGAGGTTTCACATGAACCTCAGACGTCTCATCAGATGAATTTGTCTTTTCCTGTAGACTGCATCTGTGTTTTTAACCCGGTCCAGTTTAATGTCAATGTGATCCCAATGTGTCAAAAGGTTGAACTCTATTAAGAGTTTATTTGATTTTAATCATTTTTGAAAGGACTTTCAGCTTTTTTTATTGGAAAATGATTACAAAGACAGCTGGAGGCTAAATCAGTTTAACCTTTGAACCTGTTGATCAATAAGATCAAAAATAAAGAGAACATCCCTTCTTTACCAAAGGTCTTCATTCTGAACACTGCTGGAGTTTTAGTCTCGGACAGAGCTTCACAAAACAGCAGCATGAGCAGATAATCATAAAACTGGTTTTAATTTTGGTTTAACATTAAGAAGAAACAATGAAGTTGTTTTTCCCGTTCTCTTGGATCCTGGACATCTTTTCATGGACACCATTTGATTCAAATCCTGCTGACAGCTTTTGTCAGGGTCAGTTCAGTTTTTTTTAATTTGAAACATTGTTTTATTTGTTGTCCTGCAGTGTGACTTAGTTTCTCCATGTGTTGTTAATGTTTAAAGGCCTCATAGGTGCGTGTGGAATATCAGTACTCTATGATATGATGAGAGTTTACAATTTTATTCAAGCATGCAGGTAAGAATATCCTGAAAAAAAGAAAGCATGGATTTTAAAAAGTTTTAGAGGATTCTTATCGACATTTCTTTTCAGTGATTCTGATCATGAAAGTAAACGGAGGCCACCCTTGTTGAGAAACCCTCTGAGAAGTAAATGGAGAGCATCTCTTCAGTTCTGGTGCCTCAGCGTCCTCCTGTCTTTGGTGGGACTGAGGGTGGCCTCGCTCATAGTGCTGGAGTTTTTGCTCAGAGCTGCTTCTGCATTGACATCAGCCGGACCGGTGAGTTCCTCAGGTGGGCTGAACATCTCAGATCAGTTTTTCTCTGTTTGTCCTACATGTTGTGCTTCTGTGTGTGATTTAGGATACCAGAGGTGTGGACTTTCTCCTAATCCAGAGCCAGTTCTCGCTGGGCTGCAGCCTCACCTGTACTCTGGCCTTCCTCCATCAGGGGGCTCCACACAGCTCCTTCAGTTTGTTCCTGGCTGCTGGCCTCAGCTGGGCTCTGGCCAGCTACAGCAGCAGTCTGTGGACCCATGTGGCCAGACTCTACCCACTACACAGCACACAGCACTACTGTGGGAAATGCATCAGCCTGTTGACCTCCGGACACACCATCCTGGCGTCGCTGCAAAAACTGGTTATTTTGACCTTTGCTGTAGCATCTTTGGCAGCCACCTCTACAGTTTATGAGCACTTCCTGTCTCACAAGGATGCTATAAAGTTCTGGACGCCACTGACTCTCTGCTACGCTATGTTGGTGGTTTATAATCAAGGTAAATAATCCAAGCAGCTACATGTTTTTTTTTTCCACACTTGAAATATGAGGGTTTGTTTGAAACTAAACTGCAGGAAAAAATGATTAATTACAGTGTAAAAAATAGAACTGATGCAAACTGAGAACTTAAAAATGAATAAAAATCATCATTAGATAAAACAAATACACAAAGCAAATATAAGAATTTGTCAAGAATAAATTAAACTAATATAAAAATTTACCACAAATAGTAATAATCCTAATTTAAAATTAGTTTAAAGTATGAAGGTTTTCGACAAAATTTTAAAAAGTGCAAATTTTTTCATAAAACCTAATTTCTTTATACGCTACATAAACAACATAAAAAATGTAATTTGATGTGTGGATAAATCGCTGCAGAATAAATAAATGAGCTTAATTCTTGCTAAAATTATAACCATTTTTTTGTTTAAAAATAAATATTTAAAACATAGTAAAACAAATGAGTAAAAACCAAGAACAAAAAGTCAACATTATTCCGAGTTAACAGTTAATTAAATTTCCTATGTAAAGCAAATTTGTTTTAATATAAATATAAATCACACACTGCTTTTTATTTGCAGAGGAGCAGCAGCGGCTGACGGGTTCAGAGACCCTCCTGCGGACGGTGGTGTTACGACTGGGGGGGTTACTGATGCTGATGATGCTTCTGGGCAGCTGGTCCGACGTTCTTCACCTCCTCGCCTCTTTTCTGGGGGAGGGAGTTTGTCTGCTGCCCTCTCAAGATCTGCTGCAGGCTGCTTTAAAGGCACGAGCGAATCACAGCATTTCGCCCTGCTTTACTGGGTTTGTAAACGACTCATTATGTTGATTCTGTTCTAGGAAGAAGAAGAGACGAGCTCGAGCAAAGATGAAAAGAGGTCCAACCACAACGCAAAGACCAGGACATTATCAGATGACGGTCGATGTTCCAGTGACTCATCTGAACCAAGAAGAGCGAAGACTCCTGGTGATAAAAGAATATTTTTATGATAAGTTCAAAGTGATTACTTCATGCCGTAATACCTTGTCTTAACACATCAAGGAGTAACTCTGTGTAAATTTGTTTTCTATATGAGGTGAACAATTAAAATGTAATTATTTTAAATAAAGCATTCTTTGAAACAAGTTTCTTGATATTTTTTATTTTAAGCACATTTCTTAGATATTTATCACATGAGCCATGAGAGGACACTGTATATGTTTGTAACCAATTATGGAGACTCTATTATCAGTATTATAACTATTATACTATTATAACTATCACTGAACTACACTGTCCTCAGTCCATCTGAATTTATTGCTGTTATAAAGTCCAGTCAGATCACTCAGGATGGATGTTGGTACCAGGTCTGAACAGGGCCTGGGATTCATGAACTTTTATTTTAAGGAGTCCTTTTCAAAACGGCTCAAGAGGTGATTTAATAATAGAGAAAGATAGAAATAAAAAACAATTACAAAATAAAGGACAAAAGAGGATATATGGAATATAAACAATATTTAATCTTATTCTAGCAGAAAACAAAACCCAAACACTTGTGCTGACTGAACTCCCCTCACAGCTAAAACACAGACGTGATGATTTCCTAAATCAAAGGGGCCAAAGTGTCGTTACAGCAATGGTGACAGAGGGGAAACCAAAAAAATCCTCAAACTGGACAGAGCTGTTCAAATGTTCAGAAGCTGCAGATCTGCTTCAGTTATTTATCTGAGAGACAAAAAAAAAGTCTCGGCAGGATGAGAAGTTCAGAAAAATATGAACCAAACACACAAAAATCTAAAAAACCTGAACAGATCTCCTGAAATAAAATAAAACATTATAAAAAAAACTAAAGCAAACAACAAACTAAACTAACTAAATGACATTATTGCTCTTATTTTTACAGAAATCAGAAAAGGAACTAAGAACATGAGCTAAAACAAAACTGAACTATAACAAAAACTGGTTGAAGTTATGAAATATGTCTGTGTTCATGTTTGTCTGCTTGCAAAAAAAATCTCATGAACCACTGAAACAGCTTGTAATGAAACTCTGAAAGAATAAAGAATGATCATTGGATGAACAGCTACTGCTGATCCAACATGGCTGCCACGGCTAACTGACCTCATCCAGCACAATAATGGGTCTAACTCAGACGTTTTTATAGATTTTAAGCTAAAAATTATGGGGTAGTAGCTGAAAGTCATCTGCAACTTATTACATGAGATCTTTGTTTAAAACTTTGCCACAAAATGTTTCTGTTAACAAAACACGTCACAAAGCACATTTTAACACAGCTTTTTTTTAAGTTATTTTGGCGTCAGTCCAAATCAAGATGGTTGCCACAACCGACTGACCTCCGCTGTAATCTGGTAATCTGAGTTTGGGGATTTGATCTGGTTCATGTTATAGAGAAGAAATAAACACCCTTGTTGCTTTCAAACAGCAAATCTTGATTTTAAAAAAAGCCATGAATGTGGGATTTTGCTAACAGCGATGAAAGTGTTTTATTTTTATTGATGTTGAGAAAGAAAACTGTGGGATCTATCCACATTTTTTATCATGGAAGCAAAACAAAAACTAATCTAGGACTCTGCTTTCCAGGGATGACGTGATGTTGAAAAAAGCGTTAAAAAAAGAAAGATTTTTTTAGTTTACTTGTAAGAACTCATTCTCCATCCTTCTCATTTAGTTTTATTTTCTATCTGTTGTGTTTTGTTCCTTTTTCTATCTCATTCTTGGAAGTGAAAAGTCATGTGGAACTGAAGAGGTTCACAGGGTTTAATGAGGATTTTGGCTTTGAGGGGGGCGGAAGGGGTGAAGTGTGGTGGTCCTGGGATTGTATCATTCGTGGGCATGCTCCTTCCTGCAGCCGTGACATCACCGCAGCATTCCTTTCCACGGAGCTGGAACAACAGAGACCCCCATCACTCTCCTCATCTCCCGTTAACCCTCTCTGCTCACTCTGACCCACATGCGTCTCGTTTCTTCCTCACTTCGGAGGGGACAGACAGGAGATTTTTAGTTTTTGCACAACAAAGCAACTTTATTCTTTTCTTTTTTTCCCCCAGAGCTCTCACCTAAGATCTCCTCTTTCACAAATCCCAGAGAAGCTGCTCCTGAAGCCGAAACTGCACCAGAAGAAGAGGCTGAGAGGTCCACTGTAACCACACTGCCTGCTCCCATCTGTGGGGCCCAAATGGAGCTAATGCCACAAGATTACTGATAGTGAGTCAAGGCTAAAGTTGATATAATGTGGGGGAAGGGAAGAAGGAAAGAGGGAGAAGAAAAAAAAGGAGGCAGACCCAGTGAGGGAGGTAAAGGGAAAGTGAGTATTTTTTTTTTTTTTTTTTACAGAACAATACGCTGCAGAAGAAAAAGAGAAAAGGTTTGAGGTTGGAGCTGAAGGGAGGCAGGTACAGTCACATCCTGCTGGCATGCAGGGTTAGAAGCGGGAGCCGTCTCTGCTTGTCCACGTCAGGGTGAAAAACCTTTATGACTCTGCAATTGTGAAAAAAAGACCAACTTTGCTCCTTTTTGCTGTGACACACAGCTTTATTGCACAACTCAGTGAGGGTGTGAGCTTGTGCGTGTAGGTGCGTGCGCATTTCAGGGTTTGCCAAGTTTTCATAGTGGATGAATGTGTCATGATTTTTTTTTTTTGTACTGCAGTTTTGCCAGAGATTAGCTGTTCACTTTTTATGGTCAGGAGGGAGGCTGTATTGTCATTCAGCCAGAGGAGGAGGAGGGGTCGGCGGACAAGCGAGCTGAGGGAGGGGAGATAGAGAAGGAAAAAGGAGTGGCTTTGCTTCGTAGATAGTCGCCCCTCTCCACCGGAGCGAGGTCTTCTCTCAGAAGAAGGAAGAAAAGAGGGAGAGACTTTTGTTTCAGGTATGTAGGGGCAGCTCATACAGGGCGTGAGAGGCTTTCAAAGGAAACAGGTTGTTTAGATCTGTGCCTTTTGAATCTGAAACCAGCATGCTTAGGAGTGCCAGAAACTGGACTGTTGAGATAAGAATGAAATTTATGGCTCGCTGTCACTACCTTTATTGCTGAGATCATTTCAGTTCCAGTTGTAAACATTGTTCTGTGCTCGTCTGCGAAGGTTTCCTACCACCATGGCATCGGCAGCTACCCCAAAGAGGATGGTGTCCTCCGTCTTCATCACCCTGGCTTCTCCTCATCGAGCCACGGTGACCCAGCAGCAGCCTGCCCTCCAGGCCCACAGTGCCTCCGGCAGGGAGAAGAGGGTCAGCCAGGGTGACGGCGTACCTGTCCACACACCCACGGCGCACGACCAGTCGTCCTCTGACGCCCGCAGCGCCGCGAACAGCAAGGCCAGGACCCCTGGGACCCCGGTGTCAGAGCCTCAGAGCTCCAAACTTGTTCAAACTGGATCCACCAAAGCAAAGCTGCCAGAAGATCAGAAACAGAGGATCTCACCGGGTATTTATGATTAAATGTGTTTTTAAAATGCACTCAGTCTTTACAGTCCAGCTGGGTTTCATCACACACACACACCTTGATGGTTGGGGGTCACTCCTCTATAATCTGCATTCAAACCCTGTCTTGTCATTTCCACTTCTTTTATTGTTCTCCCTACAGACAAACAGGATCTGATTATTTTTTCCAGATCATTATTAGATTTCTGTAAGTGATACAAATCTAGTTTTTGAAAACATTTTCGTACCTGTGGCTGCAGGGGGAGCTGTGTGCAATCACATATCAGCTGATGTTTTAAAACTGAGCGGTGGTTAAAGCAGAAAGGAAAAGTAAAAAAAGGCTGAAAATGGTGTGGATTTAAACCTGTCAGGTCCGACCAGAAGAAATTGCTAAATTGTATAAAACTTGTAGTATTACACTTTTTTGTTACTCTTTTCTTTAAAAGTATGGCAGATACACGTGTGGTACACAGTAAATCTGTGCCTTCTTTGTTGTTTTCATTGATCTCAGTCTAACATTGAAGGCATTTCTGTGCTGACCTAAAATATTGTTCTTCTCTTCAAAGCAGAGCTCTTCCCTCCTCCTGATGAACTTCCTGCATCTCTGAAAGGAAAGCTCTCTGAAGAATCGTCACCTCCACCACCCCCTTCATCATTCCCAACACCTCCTTCATCACTCCATCCGCAGAGCCCAAATCAGCATCCAATCAGCAACAAAAAGGTTTTCCAAATTTTCTCTAACAAACAGAGCACCTTCCAAAAAAACTTGGTTGTATGAATAAAGAAGCGTTTTGTTCCATTAAAGTCCAATCTCGAAACAGGTAAACAAAAATTTAGGAAAAAATGGCTAAGCTGGAACAGGAAGTCTATTGTTTTCACTGCTCAGTGTCCTTTTTCTATTGTTTCTGCAGTTTTAGACTTTATACAGTTTTTTTTTCTGTACATGCTCTCTAGATCGTCCTCTTTCACATTTATGAGTCAACATTTTTAGACCAAAAACTCACCACTTCCCTGATAAAAACTCATTTTAAGTCATTTCATCAAGGTTTTTTAGATCAAAACTGAAACATCTGTTTATAATCACTCTCAGCATTTTGGCTTTTTTACATCAGTCACTATCTTTGTGGTTCCTTTTGTAACTTAAACTTAAATTTTCTTTGTTTTCCACTTTCACTTAGGTTGAAACATGCACACCGTCTAATGGATCGACCCAAAGTGAAGAAATCTGCGAGATTCACAAAAATGGCCAAGAGATGCAAGCTCAGAGCAAAGGTAGCAGCATCTCTGCCCACACTGTTTAATCCTGATCAAATAACAACCTGCATAACCATCTGATGATATTTGCTGCAGACGTGTGCGGCTTCTGTCGGAAACCCGTGGCTCTGTCTGAACCTGCGCTAGAGGCCTTGAACAGGACTTACCACGAAGGCTGCTTCCAGTGCCGATCTTGTCACATCCCCCTGGCTGGGAAACAGTACTACAACAAGGCCGGGATCCCACTTTGTGAGAGCTGCTATCAGGTAGATCTGGGGAAAAAAGCAATAACACTGATTACAAATCTGCAAAGACAAAAAAAAACTTTGTAAAAGAACAAACTATGTAGAGTTTTAGATGTCTGAAGTGTGATTCTCATGATAAAACACAAATCTGTGCATTTTCAGAGGACTGTGTTTTATTTGTTAAACACTTAACTCTGACCAATGAATTGTTCAGGCTTTAAAAAGGCACCTGAACTAAAGGGATGAACCAGTGTTCTGTTGTGTTTTACAGACCCAAATTTAGCCCCAAGTATTGTCAAATCCTAAACCTAAATCAGATCTTAGCTGGATATTTTATTTTCCAGTTTCCTATAGACATGACTTTCAGATACTGTTCCTCTAATGTAGATAGTTATTTTAAGCACATCTCATCCACTTTTCTGCACAATATCTATAGCCAGGTCTATAAACTCCATAGAAAATTAGTGAAAAAGAAGCTAAAGTCCAATGAAAAACTTCCAAAGAGAAACTGGAGAAACCATTTATCAAGGACACTTTAAGGTTTTCTCAAACATCTGACACTATGGAAAGAAAAAAAATAAATTTGTGAGATGTTTAAGACTTTTGCACATTTAATGATATCAACAAATGTATTTTGTTGCTTTTGTTGTGTTTCAAAATAAATTCTTACTCAGTGAATTAAAAAATGTTCAGAATAGAGAGAAACCTTTAAATCAGGTGACATCAAATCCCCTTTTAATTGCTGGATTAACTAACTCATGGTTACCTGTGAACAGCTTTAAAGTAAAAACAATTAAAAAGTCAGAAATCTGAACAGAAGTCCCATAAATCTAATGAACCACCATCTGTTTTGTACATTTCAGGCTAGTCTGGAGCTGTGCTGGGCTTGTGGGGAGGCTATCACAGATCAGATAATCCGTGCACTGGAGCGAGCGTACCATCTCTCCTGTTTCACCTGCAAAACATGCAAACAGCAGATTGGAGAGCAGACCTTTGCTCAGGGGGAAGTTGGAGAAGTTTACTGTCTACAGGACTACTACAAGTATGACAGCGAACGATTATGACAAAAATATATATATTTTATGAATGCATTTAGAAAATGCAAAATACAACAAATTTCATAACTTTTTGTCTTCTTTGATGATGTATGTTTTAAAGGAAATATGCACCAAAGTGTAGCTCCTGTAACCAGCTCATTATTCCCAAAGAAGACGGTACTGACAGCTACACTGTTGAGTGTTTTGGGCGTTCTTACCATGAGAACTGCTACAGGTGTGAGGTAAGCATTCACTGTGCAGCCTGTTTAAAAAAAAAACCTCAGATACAGTCATCACCATCCGTTTTTAAAGTCTTCCCTCTTGTCCGCAGGTCTGCGTCATCCAGCTTTCCCCTGAACCAAACGAACGCGGCTGCTACCCTTACGACGGGAAAATGCTCTGCAAAGCTTGTCACCTGAACGTGGTTTCTGCGCAGCAGTAACAAGACTCGGATCCATGAGCCCCGACCTGTTCAACACAACGAGAGACTGTGCATTTTCAAACGTCATAACACTTTTTCCAATGGAATGTTTATTATCTTTACATAACAATGATTCTGCTTTATACCTGATAAGTTTGCACTCAAAAAAAAGGAAACATATTTATGCAACTGGCTTCACGATGAACATCTCAACTGGTATGCTTGACCTTATTAAAGAAAGTTTAAAAAATATAATAATATAATGTAAATTATATCAAATTCCAACATACATACAAGTAACAGAACACGTTGCACAAACAGTATATTTCAGTCATATCTATGCAACAAACCATAAATCAAGAAAAGCTGCCAGATTAATTATATTTTCTTTTATCATGGAAACCTTATACCATTCACACTGATTTGACCATATATTAACATTTCAACTAGTTTAAGTATTTTAAATGTATATATATATTTCTCAAAATACATACAGAATTAAATGTGTACTGAAAAAACATGTATAAAATCATTGTCTAAAAAATAAGTGTTTTTCTGTTTGTGTTTTCGATCCATCGTGTGGAGCGATGCTGTAAGCCAGGGGTGTCAAATTCATTTTCATCGAGGGCCACGTGAGCGTTATGGTGGCCCTCGAAGGGCCAGTTGTAGTTAACTTTGACGTTTCATGTTTAACTTTGACTAAACAGTATTTTAACACGTCCTCTTTTAAACAC
>JAUBOC010000138.1:12497014-12509175 GCA_032275365.1 Anablepsoides cearensis | reverse complement strand
AAATTGGGAGTGTGGCGTGAGAGCGTGAGAAAACCCTCAGATGCGTGAGTCTCACGCTCAATGCGTGAGAGTTGGCAACCCTGAAACTGAAATAGACTACTGAACAGAACGAAAATTCTACTCGTTGTACTTTTAGGTCAGGCTACTTCCGCATTGTTGCATACCAGTATTGCTGCTTTTTATCATTTCTTGGGTAAACTTCTTCCTCGTGAGGTTGCCAACAAAGATTTCAGGGTCACGTGTGCTTAGTGGTGCGCGTGCACGGCGCACCTCGCGTACCCGAAACCACCAGGAGCGAGCCTCACCCGCGTTCACGCGCTCGGATCGAGAACGCCGTAGCTAAAAGCTAAACGGGGAGCAGCAGCAGGCTATCAGGCCCAGATCGTTCACGGAATCAACCCGTCGGTCATTTTGTTCAGGCGGACCTCCGACCGGCAGGGATTAGAAAACGTGCCAGATCATATGTGTTTGAACGGGGACAGAAAATCGCAAGATGGTTCGGGAAACCAGACACCTCTGGGTGGGAAATTTACCCGAACACGTTCGCGAGGAGAAGATTGTGGAGCACTTCAAACGGTAGGTTACGCAAGAGAGAACCAATGTTTGTGAAGCCGCGCGCGCTGGCTGCAGTACGAGGGCGAGCCTGCTGTCACTGCTAACTCTGCTAACATTAGCATTTTTTAAGTTTCACCAACCAGGGGGATTCATCGTGTTGTGCATGCGCTCAATTACAGCGAATCATTACATGTCAAAGAAAAACCCACGAAACTGTAAAACCTTAACGCGAACGCAGATAATTTATTTTCTTCCGCTAACTTTTCCCAACGTCAGTAGGTAGTTAGCTGGGTTTGCTAGCTACCGAGCTACCACCCAGCCAACCATTTTGTGGGAAGTCGACAGGTTTTTCGTGATCTGTACAAGCCAGCGTCAACTATAACGCAGAGTAAAATCAATAGCTAACTTTAGTTTAATTTGTCCTAAACATTTTGACATTTAATGCATATTATCGACTCTGTGTATAAAAATATTGAAAACCGGAAAACAAAATCCAACTCTAACTCTTTCGTGACCAAATTTAGCATGTTGTTGAGGTACTTCAGTTGCTATTAACTGCAGCTAAGATGCTGAAATATTATTAATGATGGTTCTTTTTAGTTGCAAACCAGTTTTTTTTTATATGAATGTAAGACCGGAGTAAAATTTATCTATGACGCTGGTATTTATTTTTTAAAATCATTTACTGTCTGATAAAGAGGCCATTTGAATCGTCAACAATCAAGCTAAAACACCAAACACTGCAGTGTATATATCCGCGTTTCATCAGATGTGCTTTATTTGACGTATTTAATAGTGCTTTGAGTTTGTTATAAAGCACAGTTTTGCATCTAAGAAGGTTAATGTGATAACAACGTCAGTACAGCACCAAGTTGGTGCACGGAACTGTTTGGAAACCTTCTAATATATGAAAAGCACACACACAACACTAAGCACACTTTATATAATGCTTACAATTCAGTCTCGCTATGGTGGTAAGCAATTTCAGTATCTCTTCTCTTATCTAGAGTTCACAGACTTGTGCGCACAAAGGACTATGTGCTCAGAGTGTTATCTGTTTTTTTTTCCTCATTATTTTCATTGTGGTTCCCTCCTAGGTACGGCCGTGTGGAGAGTGTTAAAGTTCTGCGAAAGCGAGGGTCAGAAGGGGGTGTTGCAGCCTTTGTGGATTTTGTGGACATCAAAAGTGCACAGAAGGCTCATAATGCTGTCAACAAGATGGGAGACAGAGACCTTCGGACTGACTACAATGAGCCTGGGTCGGTCCCCAGTGCTGTGCGGGGCCTTGAAGACAGCTCCCCTTCGAGCAGTCGAGACGTTACAGGATTTTCTAGGGGAACAGTTGGTCCAGTGTTTGGGCCACCTGTATCCCTGCACACTCGAGAGGGACGTTATGAACGGAGAATAGATGGGTAAGTGGACACGGTGCCCCTCTCTAAAGTCCAGGGCATTCTAGGTACCACATAAGTGTAAAGCCTAAAACATTTAATGGGGTTATCTACCGGGGATTGATGCCTCAAAGGGTTACACAGAGGTAATTTAGGGATTGCTCCACTCTTCATCTTACGTGACTCGCCTTGCCAATGGAGTTTATGTAAATTAACAACACTATCATTTGCTAACTGCATTTCAAGGTTTATACATCTGATTTGGATATTACATTTGTAAGGAATATCCTGGTGAGTTGTGGATTTATCGTATGGGAAACTACTTTTGAAGAGCTCTGGATTTATATATTTTTTATTCAACGTGGAATCTAACCTGAATTTTTGTTTGGAATCGCTTGAAGTTGGAAGTAAATCCATTTTAAAACGGATGTACTTTGTCTCAGAGGAATTTATGCACATCACTTAATCATTTTTTGTTCCGGTATAGTGACAGCTGATTGTTGGACATCTGTGGATACCACTCATTCTGGATTTTAAGTTTTGACCAATTAGATGGAAGGTGTTTAAATTGTTGCACATCCCAAAAAAGACTGATTTGGCACATATGCTACAACATGTGTTATTTTAGAACTAAGGTAACTGTTTATTATCGATTCTTTATCCCAAATATGGAATTTAAAGAAGACTTTGCTAGAACATCCGCTATCTAGACGACTAACTTCCAAAGTTTGTGGAACTACTATTGTTTTGGAGTTGATGACCATGAAGACGTGTGAAGAATGCCTTAAAGGGTTGCAACCACCTGGATTTATGCAATACTACGCTTTACGCTGGATGTAGTGATGTGAATCCTACTGTGGATAAACGCAGCTTTCGTTTATTTGGATTACTGAGGTGTGGATGTATCTGCGTGAGTGAGGAGAAGAGGTTTCCAGCTGCATTAGACTAAACAAAGGAGTACTTTCTTCGAATACCCTGATGAAATACTGCAATGTAACGAAGATTTTGAGGAAACGCCATACTGGAGTTACACAATGTCAAGAGTCCATGGGGATTTAATGTGACGTACCTGGGTCTTCCAGCCTGTGTGAAGTTATATCATCAGATGTTAACCAGTGGAATACTTTTTCTTAAACCTATTTTTCCAACATAATGCTCCATTTTTGGGACATATTACTTCGTCATACCACTGAGACAGATGTGTCTGGATGTATTTTTAATGCAGGCCTCGGTATCTTTAATAATCTGACTTGGAATATACTGAAAACTTCAGTTCATTCTTTTTTTTTTTTTTTTTTTTTTTTTTTTGTTCATGTACTTTTCTCCAAGATGCTCTGGGATTTATCAGGAACTAATTTCTAAAGTTTTTTTTTTCTTTTTCCTTATTATTTTTTTATTCATTTGAAGATGTGTAAGTAGTTAAACGTCAAACCATGGATTACACCTCGATACTGGCGTGATTCTCAGTATGTGAAGATGTGAAAGAGGAGCACAATTTTTTTATTTATTTTTTTATTAAATCAGTTGATTTTTTTTAATGTTTTTTAATCCCTGGTTTCTTCAATTGGGCTCACACATTCTGACCACCTAGATTTTATTCGGATTAGTTTCTTTAACTTCTTTTCCAAAAGGTTGGTATTGCTCTGGCCTATGCATTTATTTATATATTTATTTTTCTCAGCTTCTCTAGTGCTTTCTGTAATAATGGCTATATTGGTGCTAGAGATGACAAATATCAACTCTTTAAATTTAATACCTGTGGTTAATTTGTGTGTAATCTTTGTAATTATTTTTTGTCCTCCAATAATGTATGAAAGTTGTTTTTCCCATAAGTTCTACAAAGTACTTTTTACATTATGTGCATTATTCTGAACTGCATGCATCACATTTTAATTGATTTATATTTTGACATTCGTCAAAGAAAAATACAGAATTATGAGAAATGTTTCATTATATTTGTCATGTCTGCACCAGTTCATGAACAGTGAAGTTTGAAATTAATTAAATAAGCTGAAGAATGCTTAGTGCTTTTGTTTTTCTGTTAGTGAAAAGGGTTGTGATGACTGCAAAAGTCTTAAAACAGCCTTTTCTCCTGTGAAAGTTTGAGTTTATGCTAGTATATGCTAAAATTTATCAAGTAGTTTTGTTCTGCAAAAATGAAAATTTAAATGTATTTTGGGCTTTCAGAAGATTTGCCTGTCTTTTAATTTAGTTTTTAATTATAGTGGAATCCATGTAGAAGTATGAAAACAGTGCCAGTAAATGAAGAGTGCTTGTCATTGTTTGTTTGATAGATTATTCTGTTTAATTGTATAATTATGGCATACTGCTTGAGTTTTACAATTGAGCAGGGGGCACATCCAAGCAAAACTTGTATTTTTCTCATTTTAATCTTGAAAACATTAGTTTAGCACATGCTTTGAAGGCCACTGTTAGTGTTATAATTTTAAAAACTGCTTAGAGATGATGGATTCTGCTGAAATAGATTTGACGCAAAAACTGCAGATAGTACAACATGTAGTCTGATAAAGTCAGAGAATTTGAAATTGCATCTGGCAGTTCTTGTTACATCTTTGCTGATTAGTTTTGTTATATCTGAGTAATGAAGTCTTAAATGACCTTTTAATAACCTTTTGTTTGTAAAATGTGTCTACCATGTTTTTAATTTACAGTAGTTCAGAAAGCCGTGAACGTGCGTATGATCACAGCCCTTATGGACACCATGACCGCAGCGGGACGTTTGACAGACAGCGTCACTACAATGCCGATTATTACCGCGACCGCTCTGTGTTCGCAACTGCTGGCCCAGGAAGCAGTGCCATTGGAGGAAGTTTTGAGGCATCAGACCCACATTTTGACTCTAGAATACGAGACCCGTTTACGCTTACTAACTCAACACGGCGTGACCTGTACAGAGATGACAGAGGGCGACGTGCTGATCGAACCTATCATCACAGACGGAGCAGATCATCTCATTCCTCGCAGTCGAGGCAGCCGTCGCCTCAACGGACCACAGGGCAGACCTCCAAAACACCTCATTCCCCCAAAAGAACACCCTTATCTCCTGGGAGAGGCCCAAGATCGCGATCTCACAGCAGATCTTCAAGCTCCGACTCCGTCAGCAGCACCAGCAGCACAGGCAGTGGCAGGTATGACGTGGCTTGTGTGTTTTCATAATGAGCAGTCATAAAAAATGTATTAGGGGTAACAAAAACTGACCGATACCTGATTTGTTTTGTGTGTGTGTGCTCATGTTTTTTTATTTTTCCTCAACAGTGACTCAAACAGCAGCTCAAGTGATGGTTCTCGGGCGCGCTCCATTCAGTCCTCAGCTGCGAACGCTCCTCATCAGTCCTCCATGATCCTAGATTGTGAAGAGCCACGTCGAAGCTTTGGAATTAAAGTGCAAAACCTACCAGTGCGCTCCACAGGTTGGGTTTTATTTTTTTACATCTTCGGCAAGTTCAAGTTCAGTTCAAACACCTACTTGTACTTTCTCAAAACTAATTGTCATTTCTGAACATGGAAAGATATCAACATCTTGTTACTTGTTTTGTGGTTGGGAGGAGTGCGTAGTTAATACATAAACTGTTCCAAAAATTGATATTAAGGGTGACTGTGAAAACATTTTTGTTTGTATACAAAAAAACTGTACTCAAGTAAAGTGTTTTTCCCTCCCAACATTATTAGTGACCCATCGAAAACATTGATTTACTCATTGTATTGTTCTCAACTGTATTTTATTTCATCACTTTTAAAAAAGTCTAGTATAAACTAATATGTAGCTTTCTATTGTTCATTTATCTGTTCATGTGTTGCCCATAAGACCCCAATGAAACTTTTTTAATTAATATTTTATGATTAGAGAAACAATTTTATACAAAAAGCAAATTGTCATTATAGTTTAGTTAAGCCACTTGATTATATCTCTACACTTAAGTTGTCTCAAATCATTCGTTTTTATTTAGAAATTCTGTTTCATGTTTTTGTTACAATTGCACAGTTTATTTGAATGACACCTCTCTCTTTCTCTGCAGACACGAGTTTAAAAGATGGCCTCTTCCATGAGTTCAAGAAGTATGGAAAAGTGACGTCGGTGCAGATCCACGGAGCGTCAGAGGACCGTTATGGTTTGGTGTTCTTCAGACAGCTAGAAGACCAAGAGAAAGCCCTCGGTGTTTCCAAAGGAAAGCTGTTTTTTGGCATGGTTATTGAGGTCACTGCCTGGAACGGACCTGGTAAATATCGACAGATCAGTTTTACTCTTTTTGTTCTGGTAGCAGATTTAGATTTTTTTTCTTCCAACTTGAAAATTTTTTTAGAAGCTAGTAGGTGACTGTGAAGTTGATTTACCTGCATTTTACTTGTATGTCAGAAATATTAAGTTCAGTTTTTCCTCTCAGAAACAGAGTCTGAAAATGAGTTCAGGCCTCTGGATGGGCGGGTTGATGAGTTCCACCCAAAGGCTACGAGGACGCTTTTTATAGGAAACCTTGAGAAGAGCACAAGTTATCAGCAGCTCCTTGACATCTTTCAGCGGTTTGGAGAAATTGTTGTAAGTTTCAACAGAGCTCTTTACAGCTCTTTACAGTGAATATATTCTGTAATTGTTGTCTTTTCTCCTCAAGGACATTGACATCAAGAAAGCCAGTGGAATTGCCCTGTATGCCTTTGTTCAGTATGCAGATATTACCAGCGTTTGTAAGGCTATAAAGAAAATGGATGGAGAATATTTAGGAAACAATAGGCTAAAGGTAACATTTGTTTACTTAATTAAAGAAATTAACTTCTTATTTTTGTATCATGTCAATCAAATGTACAGTGTTCTGTGTATAGAATATTCATGTTGCTCTCTTTATCCATGAAGCTTGGGTTTGGAAAGAGTATGCCCTCAGCATGTATTTGGCTTGATGGTTTAACCCCCAACATCACAGAGCAATACATCACACGGCAGTTCTTGCGCTTTGGACATGTAGTTAAGGTACACTATCCCATTTTCTCTTGTTTATAATATTCACGTTTTTATTTTAATGCATTTCTTTTATAACTGCAATAGAACTTTTATTAATTTTTTTGTACTTGTTCGTAGGTTGTGTTTGATCGACTAAAAGGGATGGCCCTCGTCTTGTACAACAACACAGATTTTGCTCAGGCAGCCGTTAGGGAGACCAAAGGCTGGAAAGTCGGTGGTAATAAAATAAAGGTAAAAATAAAAAAATAAACAAAAGTTCAAGAAATTCTCTCCTTTGTGATTTTGTGCTAAATTGTTATGCTTAATATGTTTTCTTAACAGGTGGATTTTGCAAGTCAAGAAAGTCAGGTGGCATTCTACCGCTCCATGCAGGACTCTGGTCAGGACATCAGAGACTTCTATGAAATTCTACCTGAGCGACGGTAAATTTAGATAATTAATTGTATACTGTTGTTTCGATTTATCGCCCGCCACTTAAAGGGGACATATCGTGCAAAATCTACATTTTTAGGCCCTAAATGAATTTTGTTGTGTACTTAGAGTCTCTAGGAGTGCAAAAATGTTGAATTTAGTCTCCCCCGGTGCTGCGTAGATATCATTATATTCTGTTCGGGTCATTTTTCCCCCCGCAGTTTTTCTATATTTTCTGAACTGTTACATCACAGTATTTGCGACAAACCTGTTAAATAAGATCTCGGCCCGTATTTATCAAACTTCTTAGAATTACTCTTAAGAATGCTGCTGAGAGTGGACTTAAGTGTAAAAAAATTCTTAGTTAAAAGCTGAGAGTAAAAGTCAGTTATCAAGCGTCTCAGTCTCACTTTAAGTGAAGTGTAGGAGTAATTCTTAAGTGTCAGTCTTAGAGCTGATTTGCGGCACCTGGCTGTGCCGCAAAGCTGATCCTGGAGGACGTCGTTAGGAAAAACACCGACATGAACCAATCACTGCCTCGGATTTCATGTTTAAGACTATTGAACATAATATTGAACATAACAGAAGCTCACAGAAACATTGCAAATATACAATTTTCATACGCTCAAAAGTATTGTGCAGAAGTATACTTATATTAGCCCACCTCTTCTCCTGCAACCTTATTCCCATCACTTCTTATTTATCAAGAAAATTATTAATTTCTTTTTTTTTCCCTTTCCAAAAAAAATTTTCTTAAAAATGAATTCCTCTTTCACTTGCAATTCCTTTTTAATTTAAAACCTTTTAAACTTCTGACAGTTTTCCTTCAAGATTAAACTGTTTAATTTAAAAGTTTGTACTTAAAACCTGTTGTTTATGGTGAAGAGTAAAAATAGTGTTATTGTATTTTGCAATAAAGTTGAACCATTTTCATTATTTAAGACTCAGAGCAGATCAAATTGAATCGAATAGCCATGATATCCATCCTTATATCCAACTACTATTTTGTTGTTTCCATTTTCTTCTCGCTCTGGGTTAGACTCTGGCTCCAACTTGTAAGGTGCTGCTATATAGCCAAACCTCCTCTATCAAGCTAGAATTGACCGCTCTGGAAGCTGGAGTGGGGTGTGATGTGAAACGCTATATTTGGATTTAAAGAAACTGTCTCAAAACAAGTTGATCTGAGACACACCTAAGAAAAGGGGTGGAAAATGAGATGTTAAAGTTACAGTAAGGAGGAATTCAGACCAAATCATTGCAGTTTCACTTTTTAGACCCCAACTGAAGGAGTTAAATGTGAAAAAGGAGGATTTCAAAGCATGATATGTCTCCTTTTAATGGTGATGGGGTGGTAATGTTTTTGCTTGTGTGTGTGCGTGTGCCTGCATTTTTCTCATGTTAGCAACATCCAGAGGTTTTATTTAAATTCTCTGAAAGTAACAATTCGATGATTGTCTACAACTGATTGGCAGTTCAAGATGGCCATCCCCCCTAACTAACCATGGCTATTACTCAGTAAATGTTACAAATATTCAGCTTAAAATTGGTTGTGGTAGTAGCTGGATGCCATTCACAGCAACTTAAAGTGCTAACACGTTTTTGCAAGATCTTCATATGAGGTTTTGCATAATGTAAATTACGAAGTTTGACCAGAATAACTATAAAGTGGTGGGTGGTATGCATGCCTGCAAGAATTGCTAGGTTATTAATTATCTTCTGTTTTTAATCCTTTTACTTTTTCAGTTTTTAATTCCATATTTGTGATGTGGTAAATTGGGTTGATAGATATGCTGAGTTTTTACTTAAATTTCTCTTTTATTTTTTTTCAGAGAGGATCGCAGACCTCCCTATCATGAATTTACTGCAGAAAGAGCTTACTACGAGAACATACGAACCCCTGGACTTTACCCAGAGGAGGCACGGCGAGACTATGCTGCACGCAGCAGAGAGCGCTTTCCTGAACTGGAACATTATCAGGGAGATCACTTTGACCCACGTTATCATGAAGACCCAAGAGACTACAGGGACTACAGAGACCCCTTTGAACAAGACATCCGAAAATACACATATATACAGAGAGAACGAGAGAGAGAGCGGGAGCGCTTCGAAGCCGATCGTAGCAGGTGGAGCCCATCTCATCCCAGGCGTGCGGTCACTCCTACGGTTTCAACGTCCCCATCTGAGCGAGCTCCTCGAGACGCTGAACGGCGAGTTTACAGCCAGTCTTCTGAAAGAAGTGGTAGCGTGAGCTCATTGTCACCTCCACATTTTGACAAATCTGAAAAGACACTGCAAGAACATACATCAAAAAGTGAGAAAAGCACTCAACCAGAATGTGTGGCTGGAACTGAAAAAAACAAACGTCCAAAACGAAAAGATAAAGCTGACAAAGATAAGGCTGACAAGGGCAAATCAAGGAAATCAAAGGGCCAGTCCCCATCTAATCCTCTACCAGAAACGGAGCTTGAGGCTGGTTTTGATGGAGTGTCTGGAAAAGGAAGGGGATCAGACCAAGATGCTCCTGAAAGACAGAAATGTAAGGGCGAAAGTGACAGTCTGTCTGGAAACCAGTTGACAGCTGTACATCAAGACTCTGTTAAAAGTGAAAGATCTGAAATGAATAAATGTGATAATTCAGAGCTTGATGGAAAGGCTCGACCCAAAAAGTATTCAAAGTCTGATATCGGAAGTGATGGGAAAGATTCGTCAGTAGATTTAGAACGCCTTGCTGCAAGAAAAAGGCGATTTGCTGATACTGGTGGAAAGACTGCACCGGTAAAGAAAAGCAGGAATGAGGAAGATGATGATCAGTCTTCTGAACTTGGTGCCAGTATCACTTATTTGAAAGAACAAGATGTTGACAAACAGAAAGATTCACAACGGAGAGATGCACGACTCAAAACTGATAAAGGTGGCAATCAAAAAGATGGTCAAGAGGACATTAAAGTGCAACGGGAGAAAACTGAAGGATTCCTGGAATCACTAGAGTCAAAACGACATCCAGGAAGTACTTCATCAAGAAGGGCCTCACAGGAGGGAAATTCAGATCAAAGCAGTGTAAGAGAACAAGACCATGCTTCAATTAAACCTAATCAGAATGCTGAAACCATTAAAATCACCAAGAACAAGGAAGATCATGTTGATATTGACCTGTCTCAGAGTTACCGTAAGCAGATGGAACAGAATAGACGCTTAAACCTGCAGAAGCAGCAGCGCGAGTCTGACAAAAATGAAAAAACGGAGAGTACCCAGAAAAATGAAGCTGAAGACTTGGAACATCGTAGTCTTGTGCATGAAGTTGGTAAACCACCTGAGGATGTCACAGACACTTTTCCATCTCACAAACCTAAAAAATCGGATCAGTTTGACACAGAGTCCGGAATAAAGAGAGAGCGTGTCTACAGAAGACAAAGCAAAGATCCCGAGTGGACCAGCGTGCCTTCTCCAGGACACCAGCTCTTTTCTCAGCATGTAGATGAAGAGTATATAGATCCTTCTCAAAAAGAATTGGGCCGAAATGACGAGAAAGTTCACCCAGAACTTGAGCTGTTTGTCAAAAGAACACACAGCACACAGGTGAATAAGCCGATCACTCCTGTAAATAGTGTTGAAGAAGAGCAGCATAAGAGATGGGAGAGCAGAGGTAAACAAGACTTGTTACCTAACATGAGCTTTTCAAGAGGTCTGAGTAAAAACATTCCCAATCGCAAGCATTTGGAGTATGGCATTTGGCATGACTTGGAGCCCGGGGAAGTACGATCAGACTCTGAAGAAGACCGAGAAGTCAAATCCCACTCTCCCATGCCCTCCACATCTATTCCTCTTTCTGAAAGGCCTAGACCTGATAGGTTTTCAGATCCCAAGCTTGCACACCTTGAAAGAAACAAATTCTACTCTATTGCCTTTGATCAGACCATCACTTCGGATACAAAGGCTCTGCTAGAACGGGCAAAATCTCTCTCCTCTTCTCGAGAAGACAACTGGTCATTTTTAGATTACGATCCTCACTTTGCAAATTTATGCAACAGGAAAGATACAGAGAAAGTAGAATCAACACCAAGACCGACACCCTCTTGGTACAAGAAAAAAATCAGAAGTGGATCCGAAGACAAACTTGATGACCGGAAAGAAGAGCCTAAACCGGAGGAGCACGAACGCAGGGAACTCTTTGCCTCACGCTTTCTTCACAGCGCTGTGTTTGAACTGGACTCCAGACGACTTCAGCTCCTTGAACGCAAACACAAGGAACTCGAGCATATGCTAAATCAACAAGCTAGTCAGCAAGGGACAGATAGTGAATTTGAATTTGGGCCAGTTGTTCTTTTCCACAGTCGATATTTGGAGTTCACTCAACTGCAACAACAGAAGAACAAAACTCGGCAGGTGCAGGAGGACAAAGGGAACACCACAAACATAGACGAAAAGAAAGAGAAGACTCCTGATCCAGAACAACTAACTGTGCAGTCTCCCAGCACAGCAGAATCTGTAACAGAGACAGAAATTAAACCCATTGTTCCAGCTGAAGAGGTGATTCCTGAACAAAAACCTTTGCCTGTTACTGTCCCCATGTATGTCAACAAGGAGATGCCTCCAAGCAGGGAGATGCCTCCAAGCAGGGAGATGCCTCCGAGCAGGGAGATGCCTCCGAGCAGGGAGATGCCTCCGAGCAGGGAGATGCCTCCGAGCAGGGAGATGCCTCCGAGCAGGGAGGTGCCTCCGAGCAGGGAGGTGCCTCCGAGCAGGGAGGTGCCTCCGAGCAGCAGGGAGGTGCCTCCGAGCAGCAGGGAGGTGCCTCCGAGCAGCAGGGAGGTGCCTCCGAGCAGCAGGGAGGTGCC
>JAUBOC010000138.1:12479421-12490841 GCA_032275365.1 Anablepsoides cearensis | reverse complement strand
GGCGGACGAAAGTGCGCTGATTATAACAGGATGTATTTTTTATGAAGCTTCGAGGCAGATAAATTTGCCTCGAGGATTTTTTGTAATCGAATTACTCGAGGAATCGTTTCAGCCCTACACACAAATAACTAAAAACATAGAGCCAGTAAAAGTAACAGTGCATATAGAGATGATGGAGACAAAATATTTTACTAAAGTTTTACCCAAAATAGTAAAAATTACAATAAAGTGATCAAACACTATAACTTTCTTATTAAACACAGTGCTAGAAAACAGGTTTTGTATTTTCATATTCGTACATTAAATATAGTGTACAAGCTTGCTTCATACATTTTTTTCTATAATTTCCTTATTAACCTTAAATTTTAAAAGCATTAAAAGTTATTTGTATTAGTTTGGTTCTGAGATTAACTCTGAACAGAACTGTGAATTTAATTTGGATTGATGAGGAAACGGTGAAGCTTAGCTTTTTTTACTTCTGGTTTCCTGCAGCTGATGTTAATTTTTTTATTTATTATTTTTCTTCCAGCCCGCCTATGTGCTTCAGATTTTCCCGCCCTGCGAGTTTTCAGAGAGCCACTTGTCGCAGCTCGCCCCCGACCTTCTGAACAGGATCTCCAGCATCTCACCACACCTGATGATTGTCATCACCTCTGTGTAAACACCACCGCCGGGACCCTTCAGTTGATCCTCTCACCCACCAGCCTCAGGAAAACAGAGGAATATATATATTTTTCCTGGATATAATTGGGAATGTATAGGATCTGTCCTATGAACTTTTTTTTTTTCCACCAGCTTTTTTTTTTTTGCTCGTCACTCCTGTCTGGTATATTTGTCCTTCTCCAAAGAACTCAGGGATGGAACAAACCAGAATGAGTCTTACTTGACCATTTCTCTGCTGTATTTCTATTTATTGAAGTTTTATTCTGGTATTCGGAGATTCTCTGAAGGAAAAAAAACAAGATGTTAAAACAAGAATTGGTGACATTTCTGGGTGGCCTGTTTTTTTTTTGTTTTTTTATTCATTTTTTAAATTGTCATTTTCATTTCTTCACAGGAGAATCATAGAAGCCATTGCACTTCAGTGGCTGAGAAGACATTTGCATTTCAGCCTGTATTTTTAAATAATTATGTACAGACTCTCACTCATGTTTTCATCAGAGGGAGAATCAACTTGTAAATCTATGGACACCCTGTTGAGGACCACGTTCATTTAACAGCTCCTTCAATTCCACCATCTCTGCTCGGTTTGGGACACTGCTGAAGCGAGCCGGTAACGAGCCTCAGTACGACGGTGAGGGGAGTTTGAGTACTTTGTAAATATTTTAAATATTTAAACCTCAATGGAACTTGGACTGTTTGACAGAGACTTTAATTCTGGGACACACCAGAACGCAGAGTGTCAGGAAAGAACTTTAGATGGAACCTTAATTTTTTTTTGGGGGGGGGGTGTAAATAATTGTAACACAAGAAGGTTGGCAGACTTGATGTGGCGTCTGCTGATAGCACTTCATATTTTGTAACAAATAAAACTAAAGAAAACCTGAAGATTTAATATGTTCCTTTATTTTTTTTCTACTTTTTTAAAGTATCATTTACAGTAATTTAAAGACTGAAGGAATATGTAGGTTATGTTTTGACAATTAAAAAAGTGGGTTTTTTTTAAGGATCCTAGTGGCCTATTACTGATCACAAAAAAACTTAACAACCCAGATTCTGACTTTATAGTAAGTAGTTCAGAAATGTCTTAAAGACAACTCATCCTGTTTTATTTGGGTCTAAATTACTGAATGTTGAGTGTGAGATAAATAAATATAGGCAAAAATAGTTAATTAAATTGACAATGGGTCTTTTCTACTGAAGCATCACATGAAGCCTTAAAGTGCCTGTGACATGCCTATCCTTCAAATACAAAAAGTCAAAGAAAATATCTTCATGTTTAGGAAAATTGGCATAAAACACACGATTTAACCCATTTTGTCCCATAACCGGCATATTTTCCTTTGAATTTGGCTCAGCTAAAGTGAAACATGAAGTGACATAAAAGGGTAACTCTTTAAGAAAGAAAACACCCTGGTCTTTATTAAAACATTATTTGAACTCTGACTTTTTTTCATCTCTCTCTGATAGGGTTGTTAGACGTTATAGCAATGCTCTGTTTACATGCAGAAATTCCCCTTTGACATCACTTCCTGTTACTTCACATGCAATTATCTCAGCAAATGTTCATCTCAATGGTGTGAAATCGGTTTTGCAATAAGTTATTTATGTTGTCTTTCCATAAGTGTCATCACATTTATCACACAAATTTGATGTCACAGGCACTTTAAAATAGATGTTTTTTAGTCTTATTAAAAATAAAAGCATAACATAAAACATCAAAATCAGTAAAATAAAGTAAAACTTTGTAGAGACTTCAATGGTTAATGAGCTCAGACTAATTGCTCAGTAATCTTGTATATGAATTTCATTTTGGAACAAATTTCTCAGTTTGCAAGAATCTCTGGGGATTATTGGGGTGGTAAGCTACACATAACTGTAAAGTCTTGTAAATCAGCGTGGCAGGGGATAAATGTGGAACATGCACCGATTTAAAATGTTGCTTTAGTGATGGACTCTAGTGTTTCAAATCATCACTGGAGCCAAACAGCGCCACCAGCTGGTCCTGGTACTGGGAGATGTTCCTCTTCATGATGTCCATGCAGGGTCCCAGCAGGCGCTCAAAAGCCTGGATGTCGATGACTAAAACACAAATAGGAAAAACAGTTTTTAAGTTTTGAACTGAACCATGAATCACAGTTATGTCTTAAGCTGGAGGAGGATCCTGGTCAGAAAGCTTTTTGTTTTTCTCTCTCAGCTCATCCTGAAGGTGTGTAAATGTTCATTCTCATCACAAGTTGTCGCTCAGTTTGTGCAACAAATAAACAAGCCAACCCTCGACGTCCGGGTTAGTGGGTCTGTGCTCCACTCTGACCTTGCTGAAACATTGATTTGTAGCAACATGAAGTGGGTTTTCAGTCCTGCTCACTGTTGGATAAACATGATGAGTATGCGTTTTTAAAAATGTGAAGAGAATAATTTAGCTATAAGTCAAAAGTGATGAAGCAAATTATTTTTATTTCTGTGAAAACCAACTAAATGGCTGCCTGAAATGTTTTTAAAATCAAGTTATGTCATTCTAAAATGAGGACGGGAAAATAAAAAGTTATTTGCAGAGATGAGTCAAGTGTTTCAAAGCGATCCAATATGTCTAAAGAAATAAAGTTTACCACTTTCTGAAAGAGTGCCAGCAAATCATTCAGTTTTTGACCAACACTACTTCTTCTACATTGTAAATTTATAGAAAACATATTTAGATCTTATGTAACAGGAAAATGAAAAGGATTCAGAGGAACCTGAGTTCACAGGGTATAAAAGCTGGAAACAAATATTGACTCTCTGTCAGCATCAGGCAGCTCTAATAACAGCCATAATGCTAAAACCAACTCACCCTATTTATCACTTTTAATGTGTTAGCAAAATATCCTACAAATTACAGGACAAAGTCTGATGAAACAGGAATCACTGAATCTGCACCTGATTAACCTTTGGAGGATTAAAGATGGCCTCCACATTAAAAAAAAAACACAAACATTGATATACAGTAACAGTTTATGTTGCAGCCAGTACTTATAAAAGCAACAGAGGCTTCCTATGTAATATTCTAATTTTCTCAGACACTGAATTGTTTTACAAATTATTTATAAGCCATAATTGTCAAAATTACAAGAAATAAAAGCTTGAAATGTTTTACTCTGTGTAATAAATATATGTAATATTAGTTTCACCTTCTGAACTGACAAAAAAATTTACTTATTCATGATATTCTAATTTTTCCTTTTAGTGCACCTTTACAAAGGAGGCTCTGAGTAGAGTCTGTTTTTCAGGGTTCCTACAGCTCAAGGCAAGTGAAATATTAAAACTTTTTAAGATCTCTTTAATGTCACTTAAATAAAATTTAAGACCAACTTCATCATAAAAACAACAACAAAAAAAGAAAACAGCGGCAATTTTACCCAAATATTATTTTAATGCAAAACATCTAGCTGCGAGAGACATTCAGTAATTTTTTTTTAAATAAATAAATGTTACCAATTTTTATATTTGAGGTGAATTACAATCTTATTTATGTGTTACCATTTTTAAGACATTTTAAGGCTAATTAAGGCCTTATTATTGGATTGATTAATTCATTGCTTCAAGACTTTTTAAGGATCATTGGGAACACTGTTAAAGTGATTTAAATAAATAAGAATAAAAAAATAATCTAATAATTCCCAGTTTATTTTACTTTTGGACTATCTTTGAATAGTTTTATTTATTTTATATTTTAGTGCATTGGTTTCTTCTTAGTATGATTCATCCTTCAGTGGTAAAGCAGAGCAGGAAGCTACCATCTGTGTGTCAGAAACACTCCAACATACCCAAACATTTGGTGTTCCCCACAGCGTAGACCGACGCCGCTCGAGGTTTGTTTGTGACCAGGGCCAGCTCCCCGAAGTACTGACCTCTGCTGCATCGAGCCACCTCCACCTCAGTGTTCTCCTGCTGACCTGCCTTTGTCTGCAGCACACACACACACACACACACCACCATCACTTCTGTTTGCTCATTAAATCAAACAAGCTAGATGTGACTGTATTTACTTTGGTTCTGATCATTATCTTCACCTCCCCTGATTCCACAATGTAGAAGCAGTCAGCCTTCTCACCCTGCAGCAGCAGAAGTAGTTATTATTTCATTTAAATGTTGAATTAATCAAAGCAGCAACTCTGTACCTGGGTTATTATCCGCTCTCCATCACTATAAGTCCGAGCTCCCAAAACATCCACGATCTTCATCCTCTCAGAGAGCTGAAGTGAAGCAGGATGACTCATTAAAACCCCTGATCACACATCTTTGTGTTCAGCGTTTTGTTAAAAATAAAAATCAAACCTCCAGACTCTTCAGGAGTGGGACACACTCTATAAAGGCCTCGTACATCCTCCTCTTCTTCGCGTTGTTTTTCACGATCAGTCTGTGGAACGTGGCTCGATCCTGGCAGAGAAAAGAGAGAATATTTCAGGTTTTGTTGGGAGTTTAGAAGGCTGCAGGCTTCCTCTGCCAGGCTCACCAAACCCCACAGGGCGCCCTCTTCCGTCGCCACGATGGTGGCAGCTCGAGGCGTGTTGTACATGAGGGCCAGCTCGCCGAAACTCCCCTTGTTGTTATACTTCCCCACACACACGCGCGCGCCGTCCTTCTCCACGAAGATGTCATACACCCCTCTGAAAGACCACGGCGGTCAGTTTCAGGTCTCGCTTGTTTTGTTTAAATGTCTTAAATAAAACCAAATAATAAAGTTTACTCACCTGTCTATGACGTAGAAGTTATCCCCGTCGTCTCCTTGATCTATGATGTGATCCTGAGGTTTGACCAGCACCTCGAACATGGCATCCAGAACCTCAGAGAATTGATCCTGGAGGAAATAAGTAAAAAAAAAACATACATATGAATTAAAAAACACATCAGATGTTTTGATTTGTAAACCATTAACTCATTAATGAACACAAGACGTTTTGACTTAGATGCAGCAAATCAGGCCCCAAACCATAATCCTACCACCGCCGTGTTTCAGAGATGAGACAAGGCCCTTCTTTGGGTTTCTTCTTCTTCTTCTTCTGTCACACTGTCAGTCTCTACAGGTCCTCCTGTTAAACAGTCATTTAATCAGTTGTACCTTCTCCAGGGTTTTGAACAGCAGGATGTCTTTGCACGCCTCTTGAAGCCGTCGACGCTGCTCGTCTGTTTTGGGATGAACAACCTGAGGCTCTGTGCTGTCGTCTGCGTCATCGTCAGGGTTATACGCCTCCGCACACACTAACACAGGACAGACAGATAAAATACTGCAATATCCCACATACATAAAGCGGACAGGTAGCAATACTTAATACAGACCGGTTTGTATTAGGGAAAATAAGTGGTACTTACAGGATACATAGGATGTAGGTACCAGGTATGTATGTATTGGATACACCTCCTTTTTATACAAAGCATATAAATATTGTGTTTAAACCCTGTAAGTACTAGTAATGTATCAGGTACATACCCTGTAAAGAGCCTGTAAGTACCAAATACATTACGTTTTATAACCCTGCCAGCACCAAGTACAAGGCCAGCATGTAACCCTATTATGTACCCTGTATGGAACCCTATAAGTACCAAGTATGTAACAATTCAAGTATCAGATCAATATCCTTTTAGTACTCTAAGTACCAGGTATTAAGCCTGTAAGTATCCTATGTAATCCTAAAAGTATCAGGTATGTAACCGCAAGTATGAAGTAACTATGCAGGTACTAGATACATTTCCTTTTCATACCCTGTAAGTACCAGGTATTTAAGACTATAAGTACCAGGTATGCAAGTACTGAATGCATTTCCTTTTAGTACTCTGTAAGTACCAGGTATTTAACCCTTTAAGTACCAGGTATGTAACTATGCAAGCATTGAATGCATTTCCTTTTAGTACCCTGCAAGTACCAGGTATTTAAGACTATAAGTACTAGGTATGTAACCCTGTAAATACCATGTATGTAACTATGCAAGTACCAGGTATATATTTTTTAGTACTCTGTAAGTACCAGGTATTTAACACAATAAGTACCAGGTATGTAACTATGCAAGTACCAGATATATATATATTTTTTAGTACCCTGGAAGTATCAGGTATTTAAGACTATAAGTACCAGGTATGTAACTATGCAAGTACCAGGTATATATATTTTTAGTACTCTGTAAGTACCAGGTATTTAACACTATAAATACCAGGTATGTAACTATGCAAGTACCAGATATATATATATTTTAGTACCCTGGAAGTATCAGGTATTTAAGACTATAAGTACCAGGTACGTAACTATGCAAGAACCAGATATCAAATTATATTAGTACCCTGTAAGTACCAGGTATTTAACACAATAAATACCAGGTATGTAACTATGCAAGTACTGAATGCATTTCCTTTTAGTACTCTGTAAGTACCAGGTATTTAACCCTATAAGTACCAGGTATGTAACTATGCAAGCATCGAATGCATTTCCTTTTAGCAAGTACCAGGTATTAAGACTTTAAGTACCAGGTCCGGTATGTAACCCTGTAAGTACCAGGTACTTAACCCCATAAATACCAGGTATAGAAGTATCTGGTATCAGGCAGTATTACAACCAGAATATTCTTTCAGTTACTGACCTGCAGTTCGGCGGTTGGGTCTTTTTCTTGTAATTTCTAAAAAAAAAAAAAAAAAAAAAAAAAACAAGTAATAATAATAAAAAAAAAAAGAGGTCAGAGGTCAACCTGTTTGAAAAGTTCAGATCTCGTAACCCTCCAGTTCTGCAGCTCATGAGGAAGATGATGTTCTTATACTCACTGGGAGTCTCTCTCTCCTCCTCCTCTTCATCGTTTTCGTTGGACTTGTTCACAGCAGTCTCAGGGGGGACCGGGGCCTCCTTCCCTGCGGGGTTGGCTCCGGGGTTCACGGCCTGCTGCTGCTCGTTCTTTTGGTTCTCCAGAACCCGGGTGAAGTGCTGCACGGCAAACTCAGCCAAGTTAGGTGGCCTGTGCCGGAGCACCTCCACCGTGTACCCCTGCAGCAGCTCCTTCAGCCCCGCTGGGATGTCAGCAGTACTCATCTCTCGGGCTCAGGGGGATGAAGGTCTGAAAACTTCCAGGATAATTTTCCCAGAGAGAAGCTGAAAATGTTGCAGCTCTGAGTGGAGCTCAGACTGATCCACCAGAGGACAGATTGACTCTCCTCTCCTCTCCATCTCTGCGCTGCATTGATTTCTTTATTTAGCACAGTCTGTCGGAAAATATTGACCCGAACGGTTCACATCATGTGTAATTAAAGGCTGTCCACTGGATTTAAGCTCACAACTCTATGATTTAAAGAAAAAAACTACGCAGATCACTTTTAGACGTCTGGTGTTGGACAGCTTGAGTTAGAAATTAAAAATACAGGAAAAATAAAACGAGATGGGTAAAACAATTTTACTTGTTTTGGGATATTTTTCACTGCAGATAAATTTCTATTAAAACAGAATAAATTGTAAAATTATTATTGTATAAAGCCATCTCCAATCCTCCTCCTTCAAAACATTCATATAGTTGTTCAAGAATTTAATTATAAATAAGATGCATTATTTTTGTTATTCACCTTTAATTATTGTATTAAAATAATCTTAATAAAGACAGGAGGTTTTCTGTTTCAGACAGTGACAGTATATTATCTCATTGCATACATGCAAGTAAAAGTACCAGAATAAATTGTTGTAATGAATTATTACATGTGGCAAACAAAGATGGCCTGAATTTATACAAGAAACTGCAGCAAAAAAACCCCTGTTTATATAGAAATACCTGGAATGAGACGAGGATGAGTTCTCCAAGAGCTAAAAAATTCTTGTTTATTTTTATTACAAGAAAAAGTAATTATCACATTAAATGAACCCTGGTTTGAATAAAACATTAGTAAATTATAGTATAAAATGTGATTTTTTTGTTTCCCTAACATTATATTTATTTTACAATCACATCTGATTGTGCACAACACAAATTACTGTTAAAATGTAGATGTTATAAATTAAAAACTAACTGCAAATTTAAATCCTGTGCAAAATATTTGATGACTCATAGTGTCTCCTTATAGATATCATTTTTACACATGATTCTAAATTTGGCTATTTTTTTATTTGTTTTTATCTGAGAAACAAAGTAATTCCTAAGGCTACTGAAGGTGAAAGATTTGAAAACACCAAGAAGAGAAAACAACTTACATGAAAAATTAAAACCTTTTTTGTTTTTGTTTTGTCCTTTTCATCAATTAAAAAAAAAAATCTACCCCCACAGTTAAAGCTTTTTTCACTGGATGCAAACAAAAAACAAAGTTTCAACACAAAGTAAAGGCGGACCTGTTGTTTTATCATTTCTTTACATGATGACATTCAGTTGATGATCATTTAAAATGATGTTCATAGTTTCACATGATACAGACGTAAACGGCACACACAGCTAAACACACCTGCTCCTGACACACACGCCTAATCGCAGTTAGGTTAAGGCACGACAATGATTCCTTCACTCCTTTTAAAAACAAACAATGAAACTAAAAATTAAAGGAAATAAAAGCAGAAGAAGGAGTGAGGACATCGGGCTGACTGTGTGTGAACTGGCATCATTACAGAATCACTTCAGCAGGTCGGAATTCTACAGTTTCCCAGACAAATAATCAAGTACATCGTTAGACCTGTTAAACTTCTTCATTTCATGTGATTCTGTGTGTGTTTTTGTGTGTGTGAGAGAGTGTGTATTCTGAGGCGTGTCTGAGGCTTCGTCACAGGTTCGGAGCTAACCAGTTCAGAAACTTCATGGCCAGCTCAAATCCTAAGAAACAAGCCTGAAAACAACAAAAAGAGGGAAAAAATGTGTTTAGAGCAGAGATTGGGAAAAGTCCATCATCAACAATCTTTCAAGTCTTGCAGGCTAAATAGAATTTTATTGTTTCTTTTAACCTTTTTTTAAACCTTTAGCCATTTATCCTGCGGTCTCAGGATGGTTGGGTGCTCTATGGCAGGTTGTTCCAGATCTTTCCATTAGTTTATTCTGTATTTCCTGGGTGTTCTAGTTTAATGGTAAAATTGTTGATGTTAAAAAAAAACTTTTCCTGAAATTTAAACAGGATTTTGGCAAATAATTTGAATAATTCAACAATTACTTGAAAATATTAAATACAATCAAAGTAAACCGAACTGAATAAATAATTAAACAAAAACAGATTTGAAGTCAATTGAACTGCTTTTAAATTGGACCTAAATTAAACTTGTTTACTTTGTCATTAGATTTATAAACTAAAACAACTTTTCTTTGGGTTTTAAACTGGTCATTTCTTCATTAATTATTGTTTTTTTCTGCCCCCTGCTGGTTGTTTGTGTCAACAGCAGCTGCAGTTTCCAGCTTAACATCAGTCAAATCAATCCTGTAAAAACTGGTCTATAAAGCTGCATCTCTGTTTTTGTGAGTGAGGAAAAGACCAAACTTACAAACAAGTTGTTCTCTCAGATTTTAGACTTTCTGCTACATCATAAACCGTTTAGTTTTGTAATTTCTGGATACTCAGACAGATCTCGTTGCTGCAGAGTCGTCTGCATCCTTTGTGCATAAGGTATTAAATGTTATGACAAATAATGTATGTGATACTGCAGATATGCAAACACACATTTAGTTGTTTTAATCTGAGTTTTCCACAGTGTTTCTAAGCTGAAGGACGAGTGACTCACAGCGTTTGCAGGGAAAGCTCGGAGCATGACGGCGTTGAAGCCTTTATACAGAGAGGTGACGCCCTCCTCCCGGATCAGCTCCCGCAGAACGTCTCGGAAACCGTTGGGATACTTTCCTTCAGGAGCTGAGAGGAGGACAGAGATTTTCTTAGATTATCTTACCTGTCTGTACAGGTAGAACATGAAGGCAACATTTCAATAAACACAGAAGCTTATTTAGTTCCTCTGGACGCCTGCGTCACACAAAAAGTTTTCTCTTTAGTGTAAAACAATCCCTGTCGTCACACACAAGCTACACAATCACAGCCTCCCAGGATGATGATTAAATAAAAAAAAATCAAAAAGCCACATCGTCATTTTTCATGCAAACAAACCTGTTTGGAAGCGAGACTTGAGCACGTCTGGTGGAATGGCCACAGCCCAGTTGCAGATCCCGGCGATTCCTCCGGCCAGCAGCACGCTGGGAATACTCAGCTCGTTGTGGCTGCAGGAAGAAGACGACACATCCAGCTGCTCAGACCACTTTTTGTTTTAATCGCCGAAGAAGAACGGGTGATAATGTTTTGGTGTGTTTCTCTGTGTGTGCACTTGTTTTTAGCATTCTTTCAAGAGGAGGATAAACTGAGAGGTAGAACAAACACGCACCTCTTTCCTGCTGGTGTGAGGATGTTCTTCAGCCACTCATAAGACATGAAATACATCCCACTGGCTGGAACATCTGGGAAAAAGAGAAATAATAAACGGAATGGAGATTTTTATTACAAAACAGTGAACGAGTAAAAAACAGGTGGTAATGTTTTTACTCGTGTCTGTTAGCAAAATATCCCCTAAACCAGTGGTGTTTAAAGTCAGTCCTGGAGGGCCACAGCCCTGCATGTTTTATGTTTTTCCCTGCTCCAACACACCTGATTCAGTCACTGAACTACATCTCCCAAGTTCTGCAGTTTGGAGGACTAAAACTGACATAATTAGAAATAAAAGCAGAAATAGAAAAATGAACCACTAAATAAATAAATACATTTAAAATGCACCAAATAAATTAAGAGAACCTCATGTTTGAGGTTGACCT
>JAUBOC010000138.1:12468074-12479253 GCA_032275365.1 Anablepsoides cearensis | reverse complement strand
TGGTGCATTTTAAGTGTATTTATTTAGTGGTTCATATAATTCTGCTTTTTTTCTAATTATGTCAGTTTAGGTCCTCCGTACTGCAGAAGCTTGATAATCATCTATTCATTCATATCAGGTGTTGGAGCAGAGAAACAAGTAAAACATGCAGGGCTGCGGCCCTCCAGGACTGACTTTGGACACCACTGCCATAAACCATTGAACTGATTTTAATGAGACTCTCCCCAAAAGGTCAATGAATGCCAGATGGCCACAACTAATCAGCATTATTTAAACACAAAAAGGGTTTTAACTTAGTTAGTTTGATAGATATTGAGCTAAAATTTAGTGTCCTAATAGCTCAGCGTTTTTCAACCCTGGTCCTGAAGTCACACGGTCCTGCATGTTGTAGATATTTCCCTGCTTCAACACAGCTGATTTCAATTGATCACTGATTAACAGGCTTTTGTTGAACTGCAGTCATCTGAATCATGTGTGTTAAAGCAGGGAAACCTCTAAAACATGCAGGACAGTGTGTGTCGTCTGAATTCATCTCTATGATAACACCTGAGAGAAAGAACAGATGCAAAAACAAAAGACTAAAAGCTGTAAAGTAATTCAACATTCAGACTAATTATTGATTTACCAGCTGGAAGCCTGGCGTCTTCTAAACCTGCTGTGAGAGTTCCAAAGGTCCACGGTGAAGTGGACTCTGTGGGCCGTTACAGGACCCACGTCTGCAGCACAGACTGATTTTAATGTTGCCTTTCAGCAGAGGGCAATAACGTTTCTGTCCGTGTGTCTGTCCGTTTGCAAAGGCAAAACTCAAGATGGCTGCCACAGCTAAGCAACATTAGCAAATATAAAAGTGAGGAAACTCCTTAAAATTTGGTGCGGCAACAGCTGAGACACGTGCTCCGTGCAGAAGACGAGTTCAGCTTCTTTCACCACAAAGCTGGGTTCAAAACTGATGTTTTTAGCTCAACGTGCTTTATTTTACAACCCCAGAGTCTTTTTTTTTTTCTTCATGAATAAAGAGAGCTGGTTTTGTCTGTTAGGAGATAAGACGTTTCAGGACCGCACCCACCGGAGAGGACACTCCTATAAGTGTGATGTCTGCAACCAAGAATTCCCCAGAAAACCCAAACCCTGAGTGTTCTTGACTTGAGCAAAAGAACAATAAAAACGCCACACAATTTGACAAATAAGTTTAAAAAATATACATTTTCAGAGTAAAGGCGTACCTCTCATGAGAGTAAGAGCTGTGCCTTTGTAGACGCCTCTGATTCCAGCTTCTCTGTACAGCTGTTTGACACAGTCCATAGGTCCTGCATACTTCACCTCACCTGTCGATGCCTGGATCTAAAAAAACAAACAAACCACAAATTATATTTAAATAGTGCCCAGACTACTTTTAATAAACACACTGAATGACCTCTGACCTGTAGGAGACATTTGATGCGCTCTCCTGGAGCCATGATGGCTGTGGTGAAAACCCCCGACAGCATCCCTGCAGCAAACAGCTGTGGGTACCTGCAGGAGACCAGAAGAAGCTGACGCAAACGATCGCAGCCAAAGGGCCGTCTATCGACAGAGCAACACCATCACAGATCAATCACCTACGTGAGGATATCGTCCGGGGATTTCTGCTGGAGCTTCTTGCCCAGTCCAAATCCGAAGAAACATATGGCGAACATGGGTGTGACTCCGATTATGGGAGCTGCCATTCCCTTATAGAGTCCCCTCACACCCTGAGGCAGAGCGAGCGTGGGAGAAATCATCAGCGTGAGGACAAGAAAAAAAGAACAAACACTAAACAAAAAAAGTATTTAAGATAGCAGTAGTTTAATTTCTCACCTCTTTGGCTAAAGTCTTTTTAAAACAATCAATGGTTCCAGCATACAAGAGTCTCTCTCCAGGTTTGGGTTTGCTTTGAGTCTGTAAACGCACCTGACAAGAAAAGAAACGAGGTTTTGTTTTGAACAAAAAAGCGGGATGAGGTCGTACGTGAATGTAAAACAAAACACACAAACTGTGACTGAACAGCAGCTGATCATAAAATAAACATGTAGTATGTAGAAATATGACCAGAAAAAACTTCCTCACATGTGTACACATGTCTATGGTTCCTTTTAGCTACTTATTGCAGAGTTATGATCCTGGAATGAGGGTTAGAAGGAAAAACACTGTATGCTCAAAAGTGGAGAAACTTCAATCCCCTTTAAAAACATATTGATGGCAAACAGCAGCACACAGCCATCTAGCTGACCCTGGTTGATCTAATCAGTGTGGTCGTGCAGCTGGGGGGCCTTCAGGTGAGGTTTGTACCTGAGCAGCAGGACTGACTCATGATAGTCTGAATGTGGGTCAAAAGTCTGCATGCAGCTGAGAGACAATAAAACACTAATGCACACCTATAGTTCAATCTCCCTGATTTATTCAACTATTGCTTCAACTTTTTTTTTTATAATCTTTAAGTGGGTTTAACAAATGGTTGTCATCAAAACCCCAATAAAGTTTGAACCCTTTAAAGAAAAATATGTAGGACTGAGTGATGACTCAAGACTTAATGTATGACAGTCACCCGGATGCTGTTTGTGGACCATTCCCTTGTGAAGCTGTGACAAATCCAGACCACAACAAGCAGGAATAACAATAATAATAATTACTTTGATGGTGTCCAGCGGGTGTCCGGCGAACACGAGACAAACACCTCCGAAACCTCCAGCGAAGAAGTTCTTCAGCGGGCTGATCGGCTGCGGCTGTTTGGCCATTTTTTTTTTTTTTTTTTACTTTTAGTCTTGACGGAAAAATAAAAGCATCAAAACAAAGACTCAGAAGAGAAACACGGACTTTAAAATAAAACGAAAATGGATTTTTAACACGTCACCTCTTCGAGCTTTCCGCAGAGAAATGAGTTTGTGACCCGCTGCTGCCACTGCAGTCCGCAGGACCTTTTACCCACTTTCTTTTCTTTTTTTCTATATCTTTTACCCGGAAGTATCTGACTGCAACACAGTGCGTCTCTGTTTAACATCCGGGTGGAAACCTACATCTTTGAATGAATGAACTTGACATTTATGAGATTATAAAACTAAAAATGTTCTTAAATAGTCTGTAAAATAATAAAATAAACCAGACAAAGACATGAAATTAAATTTGACAGAAGGTTTTGTTTAAGTTGACCAGCAGGTTAAAATAAGAACAACTCTGTACTTAAATGCACACTAAACTTTATTTTATTACCTTAAACAATCAACAAATACGTGACAACTTCCTTTAATTCTTAAAATACAGCTTTATTATTAATTTCACACATTTGGAGCATTTTTACAGATGATCCTGATAATAATGTAGCTGTTCATCAGCCACAGACAAACATGCTCATGATGTCAATCAGTCAAGGACATGAAATAAAATGTTAAGATTTACCTGTAGTTTTGTAGTTTTAAAAACTTTAAGGTAAAGATCTCTTTAAGCACGCTAGAGAATAACTCTGGAGTCACTTCTATTTGTTTTAATCGACAAAAAAAAAAAAAAAAGACACAAAAACAAGACTAATGAAAAATGTGAACAAGTTAAAAAAAAAGTACTTTTTAAAATACCAGTGACTATAATAAAAATAAATATTACTAAATACAAGTGTTTTAAAGATCTTACAGCTAATTATAGCACATAAATTGCTGTGGTGAACATTACTAATAATATTCTATCAGACTCTGGATTTTTCTTGTACTGATAGATCTATATGCTGAATTTGATCCCAATATTCTATTTCAGAGGCTTAAACTTGATATTAGGATCACAGGAACAGCTTTAATTAGATCAAATCTCATATGTCTGATAGTTATTAATTATTATGCTGGACTAAAGTTATACACAATACGGCCACATAAACTAAGGTTTCTTCAGGTTATAAACAAAACAACAGCAGACATGACAACTTTCTTTCATTGTTAAAATATAGCTTTTATTAGTATCATTAGACAGTCGCAGCATTTTTGCAGATGATGCAGATCATGATGATGTTCTCTGATCACACAGGCACAACGTAAAGGGAAAAGACACGAAACAAATTGCGGTACCTTTTCAGGACTGTGACAACCGTTCAAATAAAATAAAAAACTTTAGAAGAGATCAAACGTAAAAAGAATAAAATATGAGATGCAGAAACAACGCCGTTCACAACATCAATGGGGAAAAAGAAGGGAAAGAACAGCAAAAGCACTGGGAGATAGCACGAATGCCTTGATTTTCAGCAGGAACAAGATTTCAACTGAACAACAACGCGTCATCATCAGACATGCATTGCAAAAAAAAAAAGCATATTACATTTGGCACAAAAGCCACTGTCGTACAGCAACAATGCAGCGGAGTTAGTTTTAATCTGAAACTTGTAACTTTTTAAGAGGTTCTGCATAAAACAAGAAACAGAGCAGTTATTTTGAAGGTGACAGGAAAGCTAAACGCGTCAGCCTGAGATACAGCAAGAGCAGCAACAACTTCAGCTCAGTCAGGATAAATCAGGAGTTTCACTTTCACAAAACAGAAACAAACTTGCTGCTCTGCTGAACGTGAAATGAAGTAAATGAGATGAATGAAACAGGAAGTCAGTTTTCAAAGTGTAGAAACCATTTATGAAAATAATACCCTCAGTAACACACAGTAGTTTGGTCCCACTACAAGGGAAGCACAGAAAGACTTCAGATATTAACTCAGCGAGTTTCGTCTCACATCTGCCTCTGTGTTTCAGATTGTTGCAGTGAGTCTACAAATGTTTTGGTTTCAGTTAGTTTGGTTAGATTTAGCTGTGGTGAAAACCTCTTTAAGCATTTAGTTCATGTTTGATTCATGTGAGCATTACTGCTAAAGACTTCATTCTATTACATGTTTTAAGGTTTTGGCTTTAATCCAAACTAAACTTAGCACAAAAAGTAAGTAAATTTATGTTTGCAGGATTATATCTTTGCTGTAAAAATGCTTCTTGGCAATAAATCTTATCCCATTTTGAAAGCCTGTTAATTTCTTTTTTTAAATGGTGTCACATTTGTAAGGAACATGCATTTGTGGGAGGAGCAGCAGAGGGGTTGAGCTTTCAGAATATTATTTTTTTTTGTTGCTGTTGACACTTGTTTTGAGCTTCTGCCACACCCGGGTGCTTCCAATCAGTGTAGGATTTATTGCCAAGTTTTATTTCTAACTTCAAAAAATAAAGAAACTTGTCAGCGTTTTGTGTGATTGTTCCTTTTTTTTTTCTTCTTAAACAGAGAAAATCAAATCTCTCTCAGTCGAAGCATCAAACGAACCTTTATTATCTGAGCTGGTGCAAAAAAACCAAGTCTTCCTCTTTTTAGACTTTTCTGTACCTCCCATACAGCAGACAGGATCAGACTACACTGTGTGTGTGCGTGTGTGTGTGTGTGTGTGTGTGTGTGTGTGTCTGTGCATGTAATACTGATATGGTTAACTCTAGCAGATCTGTGGGAACTCCTCAAAGATCTGCTGCACGATTAGCTTATCCATCTGTTTGGCTGTGGTGCTCCCCTCGTCCTCTCCCGGCTCTTCCTCCTCCCCGAGGATCCTCTTCAGCGACCCCTGCAGGTCCGACAGGCGGTGCTGGTGCTCCAGGTAGTCAGTCGAGCGCATGATGGAGTGCATGAGGGAGAGATACTCCATGCGCAGCTTCGCAGAGAGGAAGCGACAGCGGGTGTTATCACAGAAACGCTTCAAGATTTTTTTTTTTTTTTAAAAGCCCACTTCCTCACCTTATCTCCCGGTGAAAGGTCTGATATTTGTCGAACGGCGATGTCGATCATCACCATCATGTCGGTGCGGTAGAAGATGTCCGCCGTCTCTCGACTGGCGAAGACATCCTGCAGAAACTTGAGCACGGAGTGCGGTGCAGGTGGGGTGTGTTTGAACATGCAGACTGGATCCTCTGGAGGGACAACAACACAAAGACAAAATGAGAGCCTGAAAACAAACAGAACAAACAGGAAACAGTAAAGAGAGATTTTACCGCCTCTGTTAAGGAGCAGCAGCACTTTCTCTGTCAGGACCTTGACATTCTTCTGCTTCAGCTGCTGCATTATTACGTTGCTGCTGGGTGCTGCTCCATACAGACAAGTAGAACAAGCAAGTATTTATTTTATCCAAACCAGCAGAGGAACAGTAAAAAGACACGGCACGAAGAGTCGGCCGTGTTTCCTGCTGGGAACCATGAGTTCACCTGTGAGGTGCAGGTTAAAGGCCAGCAGGAGGTTCAGGAAAATGTCCGGCAGCTGCTCGGTGGGATCAGAGGGAAGCCCGTCCTCCAGCACGCTCAACAGAAACCCAACAAAGTCAGCATTCAGGTGTTCTGAAAGGAAACGCATCTTCAGGTTTACTTTTTGCTAACGTCACAGTTTGTTTTTGTTTTTAAATCACACGTGTCAACTTTCTGCAGGTACTCTAGAACTGACCCGGAGTTAAAGAGTTTCCCCTTTAAGAAAGAGAGGTAAGTGAAACTGTGAGTTTAGTTAAACTGAACCTGCTGGTTGATGGGATTATTGTAAAAAAAGAGAGTAAAGCTGAGCAGTGACATCATCATCATCATGTGCTCTACATCCTTTAGTACTTTGTACTTAAAGTACCTGTGACATGCATGTCCATTAAATACATAAAGTCAAAGAAAATGTATTAATATTGAATAAACTTGGCTTAATACACATGATTTTACCTGTTATGTCACATAACTGACATATTTTCTTCTAAACTTGGCTCAGCTAAAGTGAAACAGGAAGTGACATCAAAGGGGAACACTTTGAGAAAGAAAACTCCCTGGTTTTTGTTTATTTAAACAATATTATTTGAACTATGACTCTTTCTCATCTCTCTATGATAGTGATTAAAATAATCTAAAGAAACATCAGATTCTTCTCTACAGTCTGTGTTGTTGGCCTTTGTAGCAACGCTCTGTTTACATGCAGACCGTCCCCTTTGACATCACTTCCTGTTTCTTCACATGCAAATATCTCAACAACCGTTCATCTCAGCAACATGAAATCTTTTTTTACAATATGTTATCAATGTTATCTTTCTAAAAAAACATTCAGATTTATTACAAAACTTTGATGTCACAGGCACTTTAATTTACGTAGTGTTGAGGAATCAGACTAAATCTAGTTTTCCTGCAGTGGTCATGGTGAATACACTGCAAAAAACCTCCATCTAACTAAGTCTTACAGACTTATATCCAGACAAAAAGTGTTTTTGATCTTGTTTTAGACTGATATGCTAAGCAAGGGCAAAATTACATTATTAATCTATTCAAGAAGTCTTAACAAGCGTAAATGTCTTACTTCACCAGCAGATTATTTCTCTTAATTGAGAAGATTCAGACTATAATCTAGTATTTTTAAACTTGTTTTTAGATGGCTGATTTTTGCATTGATCATGGCTATTTATTGCACACTTGCTTTTAAATCAAGGTTAATATACTCAGAGTTGATTAACTTAGCTGTTCTCAGTTTTTTTGAAACCAAAACCTCAGAGTTTCCCTGCTCAGGCTCAGTTAACCCTGAGTTTATTAGACCTCCTCTCTGGATCAGCTCCCTGCTCATCGTTACGACATTAAAACGTGTCACAAAGCAGCAGCAGCAGGTTAACTGCAAAAGCTTCATCGTACCGTAGTGATGATACGGCACCTGCTCGCCCATTGAGAAAATCATAGTCAGGACTAAAGCTGTGTAACACATCTTCTGGTGTTCTGCTGGGAAAAACGCACAAAAACAAGAAGACTGAATCAAAATATTAACAGAACAAATGATAAAACAATCAAACACCCTAAAAAAATGACAGATCTACCAAAAGACTGGAAACTAACACTGATGCTGTTTAACCCTTCAGAAGCTGCTGCTGCCTTTAAAATCAACATCTTTGTCACAAACAGTAAATATTAAACAGCTGATGACTTAAAGAGTGAAAATCTTTTATTAAACCGTGGATGAGGCCGTGACTGTGAAACATTCTGACCCTGTGTGTTGGTCTGAAGGTCCCGGGCCAGCTCCATGGGCAGGATGGAGTTCAGGAGGGTGGAGATGAGCGCAGCGTCCAGGCTGCACATGGCCCCGAACACTTTGAGCAGCAGCAGCCGCAGAGACACACGATGCTCCTGCACAAAGTCAGACGCTTCCATCACGCAAAACAAAGTCGCAGGTGAACGATTTCAGGGCTGTGTCTGAAACAAACATCTTACCATCTGATAATATGAAACCAAAGAGTGAACGTTCTCACAGTGGTTGAGCTTGCACATCCTCTTACACACCTCTGGATCTGCATCGGTCTGAAACACAACAAACAGGAGGAATAAAGTAACGACTGCGGAGGCTGGTGCTCATCTGGACACGTGGTCTGAGTTTTAATCAGAACAATCAGGTTTTAATCAGGCTGCTGGATGTGCAGCTGCACAGTCTGAGCCGCTCTGATCCCATCAGACACGTCTGCTGCTTACAGCCCAACGTCTGACAGAAGCCTCTGTTTACACCACAGACTCACTCATGATAGTAAAAAAAACTAACTTGATGTAACATAATGCATCAACTGAGCATGAGTTGGTTAAAACACCAAATTTTAGCTTAATATCTGAAACATTAACTATGTTATAGCCATTTTTGTGTTTGTTAAGATCACCTAGCTGCGGCGGCCATCTTGAATGAGGTTGACTCCAAAAGTTAATCAGCTGTAGATGATCATCTAGAGTTTAACCTCTGAGAGTTTCATCAAACACCGTCCACTGGTTCATAAGATATTTTGCTAACAGACATTCATTCTCATTTGCATTTTATGGTGCCCAATAATCATGATTCCAAATTTTTTTATAATTTAATCACAAAAGGCGGTGGGCGATTTGCATTCCTTCAAGAAATGGTACTTTAAGAATAAATAAATAAATAAATAAAAGAGTAATCTGATTACCAGAATCTTCAGGAGCTCCTCCAGGTAGCAGGCGATGAGAGCGTGGTCCTCGTGGAGCGCCCAGCTGCGCTGCTGCGAGTCGTCGCGGTGACGGGCGAGGTCGTCAAAGATCACCTCCAGACGCTGCTCGTCGTGACACACCTGACCCCGCGGCAGAGCTGCGCTCAGGTCCTGCGAAAAAAAAGTAAAAGACACAAGTCCCAAAAATCATTCAACACGATTCCCAAAACACTGAACAGATCTAATGTAAAAGGTGGGCAGTATTAATCTCTGTTAGCAAAATATCTTGCATGGATCATAACTCCACCATAACTCTGTTATTTCTCATCATGAGACAAGTTTTTATTCTAAAACTCTGTCCGTAAAGTGATTTCAGTTTCTTCAAGAAATTTACATTGAAAGCTAATTTCCTCAGGCAAGAACAAGCAAAAGAAGAAGGTCAGCTTGGCCCTACAGAGGAAGATGTTTGTTTATTAGTTGTTTATTTATCTAAATGTGGTCAGTGTGTACGAGTCTGACTCTATAAATAAATGATCTGAGGTTTCAGCTGTTTTCACATCAAACCTGCTGTAAAGTTGAATAAAATAATAATCTCAGAATGATGGGGGAACATCAGCTGCATGCAGGTGGGGTTGGGGGGTCTGACCTTGCTCTCCACCAGTGACAGGAGAACCCGCTCCAGGTCCGAGGAGGCCCGAGGCAAAGCGGTCTGCAGGTGGCCCACCACCACGCCCACAGCCACCCGGGACAGCTCGTAGCTCAGCCCCGTGTTCTTCCGGACCAGCTCGATCAGCTCGGCGCCGACGGTGGTGGGGACCGGCTCCGACGAGGAGGGGCTGCCGGGAGGGCGGTCTTCTGTAACAGACAGCGGGGCGTCGGGCCACTCTCTGTCTGCGGGGGTCTCCGCTGCAAGCTGGACAGGAGTGGTGGTGTCGGGGGGGGCGGTGGGCTGCGGCGTCGGAGGAGGCGGCGCGGGGCTTTTCTTTCCAGGAGCCGGACAGTCAGGCGGCGGCGCGTCCGCAGGCGGGGCGGGGGGCTTGACGCGGGACGGGACGGGGGGAGGGGGGGTGCTGGACACACTTGGCAGACTGACGTCGGAGGAGGAGGACTCTGTGGAGGTGGTGCTGATCGTCAAGGAGGGAGCGGGGGACGCAGGCAGGGAGGACACTCTGGAGGGGACCTCAGGCTCTGCAGAGAAGTGGGGTGGGAGGGGGGTCTGGTTACAGAGAGCTGAAAGTGAAGCGGGGGGCTTGAGAGAGAGGGTGACCTGACTAAGAATAGAGTGTTTGTGAAGCAAAAGAACTGCAGCAGGAAGCAGAAACACAGCACCGCACAGCGTCTGAGGACCACGAGGGGGGAGGATTTAAAGTCCTACCAACCTGGACGACGGAGGCTCCTCTGTTTTTCAGGGGGAGGGGGGGTGATCGGGGCAGCGCGTCGAGCCTGGGGGGGCACCTGCAAGGGGGGTACAGACACAAAACAGGATCATCAGACTCAACAACACAGGTTTATTAAAAACAGCTGAAATCTGAAGAAAACGCAAAGTTACAAAATAAAAGCACAACTTTAGTTTAACAACAACCAATCTGCAAACTTTATTCTGTATTGTAGTTATTTTTTCATCCTGTCTCATTTTGGTTTCCGTTCTGTTTTGCCAGAACCACTCTGTGAGAAAATATTTTCATATGATGATTTGCTCGACTGAATTAAACAAATCAAGTGTAAAAAAAAGAGGAAGAAAATTAATGACCTTTTATTTTCTTATATGGATGCTTATCATTTTTTTCCTTTCAGTTTTAAACTAATCATCTTAAGTTAAGAAATGATGGAGTTGTAGTCAGCTGCAGATATAAACACAGATATCTAAAATCTGCACATTATACAAAGAAAGGAAGACAGGAAGTGTACGGTGCGTCTACAAAACATGAACAAGTGTCTGAAAGAAACAAAGAAAAGACATGAAAAGAAAACCGTCACGTCAGGTTTTCAGATCACAGCTCTTTGAGAGTCAAACTGTGTTTATTTTGGTATATTTTTAAAGATTCAGCTGAATTTGGAACACGTCTCAGCTGCCTATGTTTGTCCTAAACACTATTTATCTGTTGTATGTGTTACTTCTATTTTTCAGTCTGTACTCAACCTAAACTTGGCAATTTAACTCTCAAATGTCATTTCAATTAAGCCCTGAAACAACTGTCAATGCATTGATTACTACTTTGCCTCATATAGATTGAATTGTATTACT
>JAUBOC010000138.1:12445395-12467290 GCA_032275365.1 Anablepsoides cearensis | reverse complement strand
ACCTTGTGACGTGTGCTGCTGACCTCTTGACCAGGTCACCCTTGGAAAAGAGATCTTGATCTCAATGGGCTCTATCTAGTTAAATGAAGATGATTGATTGATTGGTGTCTCACTGCTGGTGATCAAACCAGTTCTAAGTTAGGTTCACGCGTCGACACAGTTACCTGGTAAAAGCCCTGCTCTCCCTGCATGCTGTCCATGCTCCCTGATAACGGCACGCTGCCCTGACGGCCATAGTTCAGGCCGTTGGGCGGCGGAGGAGTGCGGCTGAGAGATATTTCGCTGCTGGATGACGGGAGGCCTTGTTTGTGTCCGACAGAGGGGGAACTTCGCCGAGCGAGCGTTTCCTTTCTGTGATGGATCAGCTTCCTGCAACACAGATAGAACAACTTATAACACAGATAGAACAACTTATAACATAGTTATAACACAGAACAACTTATAACAGTTATAACATAAAACAACTTATAACACAGTTATAACTCAGATAAAACAAATTATAACACAGTTATCACAGATAGAACAACTTATAACACATATAAACATATAAAACAACTTATAACACAGTTATCACACAGATAAAACAACTTATAACACAGTTATAACACATATAGAACAACTTTTAACACAGTTATAACACAGATAGAACAACTTATAACACAGTTATAACACATATAGAACAACTTTTAACACAGTTATAACACAGATAAAACAAATTATAACACAGTTATCACAGAAAGAACAACTTATAACACAGTTATAACACATATAAAACAACTTATAACACATTTATAACACAGATAGAACAACTTACAACACAGTTATAACACAGATAGAACATCTTATAACAGTTATAACATAGAACAACTTATAACAGTTAGAACACAGATAGACAAACTTATAACACAGTTAGAACACAGATAGAACACAGAACAATTTATAACACAGATAGAACACAGAACAACCTATAACACAGTTATAACACAGATAGAACACAGAACAATTTATAACACAGATAGAACACAGAACAACCTATAACACAGTTATAACACAGATAGAACACAGAACAACTTATAACACAGATGGAAAACAGAACAACCTATAACACAGTTACAACACAGATAGAACACAGATAGAACAACTTATAACACAGTTATAACACATATAGAACATTTTATAACACAGTTTTCTAACGTTCTCTCTGACTCACTGTAGAACATCCCGCTGCTCCAGGTTGTATTTGCCTCCGTTGTTTAAGGCCACATTGTGGATTCCCTCTATGGCTCGATCGATGGACTGCAGCACCTCATCTTGCTCCGGAGCCTGGCACATATGCAATTAGAAAAAAGTAATAAAGAGATAAAATATTCATTTAAAATGAACAGGCCATGGCTTTGGGACAAGTGTGACCCTGAGGCAGAAACAAACTAGGACACTTCTCTAATAACAGTATTTCAACTGAGCCTCATTAAAGCTGAACACATTCCTCTTCTGATACTTCATAAATGTTGCCAAACATGCAAGCTCCGACTAGTCCTGCATCCCTGGAAGGGAGGAAACCCCTTTATTACTGAGCTCACGCGGGTGTGACTCAAAACTGAGACAGATTGACTTTTTGTCTATCTTGTTCTTAAATCTGCTGTCTTTGTCATGTTTCTGTCTCCTTCCCATCCTCTCCTTTCTTGCCTCCTTCTCTGCAGCTGCAGTGCAGATGAACCCTGCATGATAATAATTTATGAGTTCTTATGCAAAAGATGCATCTTCCACCTGAGCAGACAGCCTCGTCCCGGCCTACAGAACAAAGTGTATTTTTATTTCACCCCAGGGTGAAGCAAAAAGACAAAGAATCGTCTCTGTTTTCATTTACATGTAAATATAAGAACCACGGGGTTAAAATGTGTGATTTACCTTTATTTTCTCGATATAAGAGGCCGGGATGTAGCCGGTTTCTCCCGAGCTGCAGCGGGACCCCAGCCACCAGTGTTTGTTGCTCCTCTCCAGGATCAGAAAGCTTTCTCCGGCCGAGAAGTGCAGCGAGTTCGGCTCCGTGGACCGGAAGGCGTATAGAGACCGGTACATACTTAACTGATACTTTAACACAAACAAAAAAATGCAAATGTTATTTAAAGAACAGAACCCAAGTGGAAGAATCTGCTCTGCTGGGGCTGATTTAAAGAGCCCATCAAGGCTCCGGTCTGAAGCGCTGATGTCTATTTACAATCGGATCATCTGACCCGGCTGCTCCGGGACTCTCCACCAGGGGGCGCTGTCACATCCGGAACACGCCCACCAGACAGTTTAATCAAACCCAGAGCGGACAGGTTTTGTTTACATCTTTCAGAAAAGTATTTATTTATTTATTTATTTATTTATTTATTTATTTATTTATTTATTTATTTATTTATTTAGTATGTTGAGGAAAAAAAACAATTGAAGATTTATGAGACAGGCTCATGTTTAAGTGAATAAATAAAGAGTAAAAACAGAAATCAGTGTCAGGTTTCAATATTTCATGCTTTCAGTCATCATTTTGATCATTTTAGCTGATAGCTTTTTGCTACTTTTAACCTGTGGCTATTGTTTTGCTACTTTAAGTTTCTAGCTATTGTTTTGATAGCTACTTCAGCTTCAAGCTATTGTTTTGGTATGTCAGCTTCAAGCTATTTTAGCTCCTGTTTTGCTAGGAAGAGTAACATCATCAGGGAAATTGATATAAGTAAACATCTACCAGACATATTCAGGTGTTACAAAATAAAAAAGGAATCAGTGTCAAGTGTTGTTTGGTTTTAGATTTTAACTATCCCTTGGCTAGCATCTAGTTACTGTTTTAGCTATTGTTTGCTACAAATAGTCAAATATATAACAACAGTATGTTTAACATAAAATTGTTCCTACAGATCAGGCTAAATGTATCCCTCATTTAAAAAATGTTTTGTATAATTTTCAAACGTTTTTTGTGATGATGCATGGTATAAACTATTTTTCAATGGTAATCTGTCCTCCTTTTGACTAAATCAACAAATTAATAACACTTTAATTTTAATAATATAAAACAATATATCAATGATATTATTTTTTGTTAAATATCACTTTTTGTTTTGAACGAAAAGTGATATTTAACAGAAATAATGCATGCAATTTATTAAAAACAAACAAACAAAAAATATGACTTACATGTGTTTATTATTATTATTATTATTATTATTATTATTATTATTATTATTATTATTATTATTATTATTATTATTATTATCAAAGAAAGAAGACATTTACAACAAATTTGGCATCAGGATAATCTTACTGGTTTGAACAGAGACCAGAACAGGCTATTAAAGTATACTGAAATACAGAATATGAAATAAAATAAAAAGTCAAATAAACATCAACAACAGAAGAGACTTACAAAAAACAAACATCACTTGTAAACTAGTGTTTATTTGAAAGGTTCAGTATAATACAGTTCTATTGCTTGTTTTTGTCCATCAACTTTACAGATGAGAAAAGGTAACAGAGTTATTTTTTATATGTGAGGAAGGATGGTGTAAAAAAGCGACATTTGTGAATAAAAAAAAACTTACAGATGTAAAACAGATTAATGTTCGACCGTGCTTTGCTCGACACCGGAAATAGTAGCCTGGTGTTACAGAGAATTCCGTCCCCCTTGTTGTCACCGGCACAACATGGCCGCTGCGGCGTGTAGCAGATTATTATTTCAGAGGTCGACTGGGAGGATTTTGTTCTCTTATAAGACAAGACCCGCTTTCTCTAGGTATCAACTTTAAATATTTATTCATGTTTATTAAAAAGTGTCTGTTGAAGAGTTATATTTACTGCTTCCGTGTTTTTGTTATGAAAGTCGGGGTCACTCTCTCCTTGTTTTACAAATTAGCCAAATTTAAAGTGATACAATATTATTTTTACCTTTGTATTCACATTTTACTGAATTATTTAATTTATCTTTCTGGTTATAAGTTCAGTTTAGTTTATTAAACTCCCCAGATTCAGTATGGTTTGTAATAAAATTCAGCATTAATTCAATTTACATGTTATCTTTTTAAGTAAAACCTCAGACACTATTTAGCTTATTTACCACAAGTAAATCCCAACACTTGATTAACTGTAGTTTTAATAAACTGTCTCTCTGCAGAAATTGGTAACTTATAAAAATGTTGATCCTATTTTGGATCTTAGCAGAGCAGAACCCAGTGTCACACAGAAGCCATCTTTGCTTACATTGAAAACTAATAACAGAAAACAGTTTATTACTTGTTCTAATTCAGTTTTCTTCTTTATGTAATTCCAGCCCATTTCTAACTCGTGGGCACAAGTTAGTACCCGGGGACGATGAGGTGTACCAGAAAACCTCCATTTCCATCCTGAAGAAGGAGGACGAGAGCGGGATCCACATCCACAGCTACAGTCCAACAGGCTTTAACATCGGTGGTAATCAGGTGTTTGGACCCTGTGCGTTGCTGCTTCCTGCCATCCTGCAGTGGAATGTGAGACCAGCATTCAAACGATCCACACATGTTAGCTGCAAAGCTTCCATTTGATAATAATTGTTGTAAATTTCTCTTTTTTTGCAGGTTAGTAGTCATGAAGACATAACAGAAGAAAGTGTTTCACTTTTCCACATGATTGAACCAGCATTTGGTAAATTAAATGCACACTAATGTAAAGATCCCGAATTACATTAACATTTTAATATAACATTATTTTCATTGGCTTTTAGAAACTTTTTTTTTTTCTTTTTTTTGGAGGGGGGTGCACTATAGACCCGACCACTATAGACATGGTGGAGCATTTATCTTTACCTTTTTTCTCTACATTACTTTCATTTTTATACTTTTAAGTAGTTTTAAAACCAGTACTTTTACACTTTTTGAGTAAAAAGCTTGAGCTGAGAAATGTTTTTAAACTTTGGCATCTATAGTTGAGTATTTAATGTGTATACTTTTTATACCTCTGATTTGTTTTTGTCTTTTTTTGCTTGTTCTTGAAGAAATTCTTGTGCTGGGAACAGGAGCTCGGATCGAACGGATTAACCCCTCAGTCATCGCTCTTCTGAGGTGTAAAGGCATCGCCGTGGAGGTGCTGGACACGGTAGGTTCTGCTCAGTGTCTCAGGAAACAGCACAGCTTAATGCAGACTGGAAAACAACCAATGAATCTGATCTGGACTTGTCTGAACTCCTCTGCAGCCGAACGCTTGTGCAACATTCAACTTCCTGAACAGCGAGCGAAGGCTGGTGGCTGCTGGTCTGATTCCTCCCTCTGCGAGCAGCAAGGCGCTGGAAGTGACTCAGAACTAACTGATGGGACGTCAGCGACACGAGAGACGGAGAACAGGAGCTCCTCTAAGGTCATAACAAGTTTGGCTTGGATGTTTGTTCTCGACATTTATTTGGATAAATGTTGTCTGAAGCGGCCGTCATCGCCTGCTGGCCTGAAGCATCGGCTGCTTGTCAGCGAGTATCTGTTTCAGGTGATTCTCAGAGGTCAGAATAAAGTTTGGTTGTATGTCTTTGTTCAGTGTTTGAGCAGAGAAAATGTCCACATCTGAGGAGAAAATGCAGCCGTCAACCTACAATAAGTTCTGTGAGGATTTTTTTTTTGTTGTGAAAACCACTGATTATGTAAAGTGTAACTATATACTGAATAAACGAGCATCTTTTTTTTAAATAGCATTATAATGTATTTAGTAAATACATCTATAATAATTAATTTATTGAGTTTTCAAACCTACTCAGCATTCTGTTTTTTATTTTACATTTGCATGACAGGAGTGAAACAAAAGGTTTGTTCATAAATAAAACTTTTATAGAGAACTGAGAAAAGGTTTTATTTCATCTCATTTTTTTATATTTAGTTTTTAATGAGCTTGTTAAAGTGATGTGTACTTTTTCAGACATTCTGATGATCGTTCAGAGTTTCTCTTTGGACTTTGGCAAAGTGAGAGAAAAATAATGAAAAGACGACTAAAGAAGAACTGTCAGGCCAAAAACCTGGTAAACCATGAAAATTGTGACTTAAAAAAATCCAGTAAAGACCCGACCATAATGATTGATTCATACTTTATTTATCCCTGAGGGGAAAGTTTTCAAGCAGCTCATTAAAATATACATTTTAAACAAGTAGGCTTCCTATGGAGTCTTAAAAAATAAACAATTTTATTTGAGTATTTCCCAGGTTTGGAAAAAAAAGACAAGAGCATGGAAAATACTCTAAAATAATCCATTCATGAATAACCTGGTCATTCAGTATATTCAGGTCAGCTGACCTCATTTATTGAGCTCATACTGTTGCTGAAACTAGACTTGACCAACTGCAGCAACCCCACATCATAGACCTCAGTTAAATCCAAGTGGACAGTGTATTATCCTTATTACATTTTCTACAGCATTGTTAGAGTTTTTTTTAAATAAATGCCATGATTCTGCTCATTTTAAAGTGTTTTATTCTTGTAAGTAGGAACATAAAATGCACTGATAGTTCAGAGGCTGTTTCTCTGAAACAGACCTTATAAACCAGGGCTATTCAACTAAATTGCTCCGGGGGCCACAGTTACTGCAGGACAACAGCTGAGGGGCCGAACATCCAGCAATTAAAGTTATTATGTAAACAAACCAATGTTCAAATGGTTTTTACCAGCTTTAGGCCAAAACTATGACGTCTATGTTTAACTTAAAGAATTTATAGTATTTAAAGTAGAAAACTGAGGGTTTGGGCTTAAGAACCAATGAACTTAATGAACCAATTGGTGGGCCGGATTTTGGTCACCAGTGGGTCTGATGTGGCCCACAGGCCTCCAATTGAATAGCCCTGTTATAAACAGTCTTATAAGATATCATATGACAGAAGAATTAAAGTGGAAATTTCTCATTCTATTCCCAGAGTAACTAATTTGCTTCCTGTCTGGTGTAGAATTAAAACCATCATTTAAATTCACATCAACCATTTTACACAGTTTGTATTGTTCTGCATTTAAGCACTGAAAACAACATAAACAATTACCTCTCTAACAATTTTGAAGTTTTCAATTGAGAATCTTAGGACCACGGCTGTATGCAAAGGTTTTTAATTAGACTTTATGTTTTAACTTGAAACTGACAACAATAAAAGCACCGCTGTTTAAACATTCACGGGTAATCTTTCATTTAATTTATGATTGTTTTTTTTGTGTTCGTTGAATTTATGTTGTTGTGTTTTAAATGAATAAACTTACTAAATAAAATAAAAAATAAATAATTTACAGATGATCTCTGGAGACAGTCTGGCCTGTTTGGAAGCAAAATCTGAAGAAATGAGGCGTGACCGTCTGTGTAAATATGTCCAGCTGGTTGTGGGGCGAGGTGGTGTTTGTGGCGCCTGTCCTTCATCTGGATAATCCTCTTTGGCCTCAGACAGGTTGCCTGTGCAGCGCACGACACAATTCAGTGGCTTTGTCCTTCTCACGCGTAAGCCCCCGCCGAGAGGAGAATCCCCAAATCCTCCACACATCAGTGTGGTTCATCTCTAATCATCTGCCTCAGTGCAACATGTTCACTCTTTAAACACACGTCATTCACAAGCTTGATCACTTTTACCTGCTGCGGCAGAAAAAAAGCCGTTGTTTTATAACTCCAAAAAAAGTGATTCGCTTCAATAAGATCTCCATTTTACTCTCTTGACTTTCACAAAATATGCTCAGATTCTGCTAAAATATAACTTGCAAATCATGTTGCTAATATTAATAATAATAAAGATTTTCAGTTACTTAATGCCACAGTGTTCTGCAAATGTTCACAAAAATGAAAAAAGATAAACAAATAAGGAAACACATTTAAACAGCACACTCTACAAGCTACACCCTCTGCTTTTCTCTGCTTTATTGGTTGTTGGAGCGTGTGGTCCTGATGAGAACAACCTCAGTCATTTTCAGAACTGCGAGACGTCTGTCGAGATCGTACGAAGCAGAGCTCCGCCCCCGTGAGACGATGGTACATGTCTTTGATGTCCTCGCACTCCGTCTCGCAGTGGTTTGTTGCGTCGTACGAACGGGAAACAAAGATCTGCTTGGCAGAGGGGAGACGTAAAGATGAGCACCCGACACGCTCCAAACCTTTATTTGGAACAGGTGGGAACCATTACCTGACTCTTTCTTCCATCCTCGTTGGGAACCAGCAAGTTGGTGATGGAGACGAATCTAAGAGTCAGAAGAAACGGCGTCAGCTGAACGAACGCAGCGTCAGAAACGAAACCAGAGCCTCGACTGTGTCACTAACTTTTGCACGATGGGCTCCAGAAGCTCCAGGCCCGGCTGCACTTCTTTCTCCGGGGTTCTGGTCTCCACGGTGGTGCTCACTGTGGCGATGTACATCCCGTCTGAGGCCACACCGTGAGTGTAGGACACGACGGATATATAAATGTCTGCGAGGACAAAGCAGAGGTTTTATCAGAGAGCTGTTGGCGTTGAGCCGACACTTCGTCTGGTGCTGTACCTGACTTCCTGCTGAGCTGCGTCTGAGGGAGGATGATCTGACAGGAGCTGGCCTCCTGAGTGTTTCTAACTGGGTGGTTTAACAAACAAATCACTCGAATGACGCGCCCCATTTTCCTGACTCGGTTGGGAACGTAGCTGGGATCACAGATCAGCTGTTTACAGTGAAAAAGCTGAAGCAAAGATAAACAATGTTTTAGTTCACTTAAAGTTCCCGTGACATGCTTATACTTCAGATACAAAAAGTCAAAGAAAACATTGTTCTGTTTAAGAAACATGGCATACCACCCATTATTTTACCGTTTTGGACACAGAACTGGCCTATTTTCTTTTGAAATTGGCTCGGCAAAGGAGAAACAGGAAGTGACATCAAAGGGGAACTCCTTTAAGAAAAAGAACTCACTGGTCTTTGTTTGTTGAAACATTATGATTTGAACTCTGACTTTTTTTTTTGTTTCTGTCTAATGTTGACTCAAAATAATCTAAAACATCAGATTCCTCTCAATGGGCTGCTGAGCATTTTAGCTTAGCTCTGTTTTCATGCAGACATTCCCCGTTGACATCACTTCCTGTTACTTCACATGCAAATATCTCAACAACTGTTCATCTCAACAGCATGAAAATTATTTTGTAAAGTGTTCTCAGTGTTATCTTTCCAAAAAATGCATTTGTATTATTAGAAAAAATTTGATGTCTCAGGCACTTTAAGCTCTATTGATGACTTCAGCCACACTATGGCCTTTCATCTGCTTCACCTTTCCCTCAGATTTGACGGCTTTCACTTCACCGTTGTCCATCACAATCTCCTCCACCGCCCTGTTCAGCAGGAAGGTTCCTCCGTACTCTGCACTCAGTCTGAAATGGAAGATGTTTAATGGAAAGTTTGAATCAAATAGCTTTTTCAAGCTTTATTTAACACTTATGAAGTGGTCGTTTACACGTGGATGAGTCTCACCTGGCGAATCCCTGCGGTAGTTCTCCCAGCCCGTACAGCGGGTACAGGTATGGACTGGACTTGTGCCGGGACAAAGACTCAGAGTATAACCTGATCCGGTTCAGGGTCTCCAAACAGGGCTGATCCAGGTAACTGCAAATGAAGAACAACCTATAGGTCGGATCGTCTGTGATGACTCATTTGTGTGTTTTTTCTGCAGGTTTTAACCAACCTCTCGTTGGAGTGCAAGGCTATGGCATGACCCGTGAACTCTGTGACGTCCTGTCCCAGGTCGAAGCGGCTGAACAGCTCCTGCGTGGTGGTTTTGTTGGGGTCCACGTCCTGGTGGGTGCGAGGGTTCGTCGTGTCAAAGTTCAGGGCGAAGTGCAGCAGCTTCTTGAACCTCCTCTTGTCGAACATGCCCATCAGATCTGACAACGTGTTATTTATTATCATGTGTTAAATTTCCACCTGGAGTTAAAAAGGGGAAAGACTGGATTTGTCACCTGAACAATGAGCATCTTCCTCTGTGGCGGGGACTTTATGAAGCTTCCCCGATTTGTAGACATAGCTGCCCTCGACAACTTTGAAGTCCAGATAGCGGGTAACCTCGGTCAGCAGAAGTATTTTCACCAGCTGGCCTGAAGCAAACACACAGATAATTAGTGAGCCTCTAAAAGAATAGACACCAGTCATACAATCACGTGAGCTGCAGTACTCACCAGTAGCAAAAAAAAACTTGGGGACAAGATCCACGTTCCACTCCTTCCCACGATCCATTGATTTGGGAGGACCGGGAACTTTAAACTTCCTGTAAAGCTGCAAAGAAAATAATAATGACTTAACAATTTGTGACAAGACACACAACTTCTAATGTGTTTTTTGTCTGAACGCACCTCCTCCAGAGGAGAAATCGATGCACTTTCTCCTCCATGGTAAGGATTTTTGTCAATGTGAAGGACCTTTTTCCCACTAAGAGACATTAAACCAGAGAGGACACATTCCTGAAAGGGACGGAGAGAGGGGATTAACTGTTTGTTGGCATCTGTGGATATCAGTTTGCATATTGGCAGATGGTCATAAATCTCCTTAGACAGCCAGCAGGAGCTCAGAGGGTCTGCAAACCAACATATCCTTAAAAGTATTTTTTATCAGAATACAAACTTTACCGTTAATCCCCCAAATCAGTCATTCTTACGAAAGGAGAAAATAAACATAGCATTCGATATTTTTATATTTATTGAAGCAAAAATCTACAAGTGAATCTTAACTGAAGCGTCTGAGTGATTTTCTGTGATGTATGTTGACTTTCCTCTAATCAGAACACCATGTTTTCTTACCTTGAGCCCAGTTCCAAGTACTATGATATCATACTCCTGCATCCTAACGATGTCTCTGTGTTTTTCTCTCCGATCACTGAGTCCTGGAACTTTACCTCCTGGATGCAGCCGAATGCATATGTGTGTGAAAACCCATGTCTGATGATGGCAGGGGACAGTAATTGCTATGTGTTCTCTTTTGCAATAATCCTCTTAGGACGAGCACATCTATGCATTGTGTGTTTGTGTTTATGTTTGTGTGTGTGTGTGATTGTGTGTGTGTGTGCGCGCGTCGGGGGCAGAGTTTGATATTCAGTGAAATTTGTGCTGTCTTTTCTGGCCCATGGTTACAAATGTGTATATTATTTTGTTGTTTTTTAATCTAAACTTTTATTTCCAAATATGACTCCAAAATTCACAAAGAAAGTAATTTTAGATCATTAAAAGTACAGAAAATGGACTTTGTAATATTTATTATTTACACTTAAATGTTTCCAGTAGCAGTTTTTAAATACTTGACCCTGTTTAAATATTCCTCTTGCTGTTGTTGTAAATAGATATTTAAGACTTTACGTTGTCAACATTATATTTACAGAGATGGAACAACTTGGAAGTTATTATATATTGTATAGTAAGCAATTAAGCATTTTTTTAAAGTGTCATTAACAAATACACATTCAAACATAACAGTTTCTGATAAATCCTGCTTTCTTTATTGAAGGTTGCAAACTCCTGTCAAACGGGCAACTAATTAATTGTTTTAGCAAAGTATCACATTTTAGTGATGTTCATTAGAAATGGAACAAGTTGTAAAATTGGTTTATTGGAAATATTTAGCAGAAAATTTAAATAATCCTTTAAACCCACAGATAAATTACAATAAAAGCTGAACTTTTAAGCACAGCTCTTGAGTAAAAGTGTATTTTTTGTAAACAAATATTTTTTGTGTATATGTTGCCATAAAGAACGGTATTATATCGCCTACAAACAACGTAAGAAAGCAGATCTCTCTCTCTCTCTCTTTTTTTTTTTTTTTCAAATGCGCCGAAGCTTTAACAAAGACTACATTTCCCATGATTCCTAGAGACGAGTCGGCGTTGGTTCGGTTGTGCTTGTCAAGACACCTCGGCGGATCGGTGCTATGCGGCTCTGGTGCAAACAAACTGACCCCGCCTTTCCGTCGCGTTTTCCGGGATATTCCGGGAAATAAAACAAAACGAATCTAGTCAAAAAAGCTTATCGGTTTGCTAGCGTCTTCCTGTTTGTAGAGTTGAACAAGTCAAGGAAATGTCTTCAGAACAAACAGTAAGTAGGCTCATTGGAATAAATCTGAATTTATTTAATTAACAGCGCGTCTTTGTTTATTTAATGTTCAACCTGCATTTAATTACAGTTTCAACTCGTTAACTACCACCATCGCCTCAGCTCATTCAGCCAGCTTTCATTTCAGCAAACATTTTATTTACTTTTATTTAGTATTTATTTACATATTTCAAATAGCTAAAGTAAGATTATGGCAATAATGTTTTACAATAACGAGATTTCTACCGTAACTGTCAGACACGAAATCTAGGAATAACTTGCAAGTTCAAGTTCACGCCCAGTCAGTTCAACTAAACCAGATGTGTTAAATTTAGTTTAACCCTTTCCTGAAAGTTAAAAAACTGCATTAAAAAAGTGTTTGGACTATTTGAATGGGTTATTTATTATGAGTTAAACAAAAAAATTAATACCTTAATGATATTAAAAGCTTTTGATGATTTCTATTGTTTATTACTTTTTTCTTCAGTATTTGTGCTGCCAAAGGTCATAATTAAGAGGCTACGACCTGCAATTGTTTCTCTGCTCAAGCTAGTGTCACTTTCTCAGATTAGATTAAAGTGACATTTTGTGATCCTGATGAACTGTTTATCTGTGTTAGTTTTCAGGTCAGGACCAACACAAACGTGTAACAGCGAAGTCCAGCCCTGGATTCCTGGAGCGTTTAGGTCAAACTGCAGGAGGAACCGTTGTTGGTGTCGGACTGTTTTTCCTGTCGATATATGTTCTCTTCACCAATGAGGTGAGAAGCAGCTTCAGCTTTGAAAGTGCACTGCATCCTGATCGTGCGCTTGGCTGGCTGGATGGTTAAGAAGAGGTCCCATCACCTGCGCGTGCTTTTCTTTTCAGGGACGAGCTCTGCAGACGGCGTCTTCTTTGGACGAAGGCCTCTCTCAGGTCGTATCGTTGGTGCCTTACTCCAGCCTGGACCTGCAGAACAACGACCGCTTGGTTCACCTGTCTGCTCAGCTGCGCACTCTGCAGGTAGGCCATTCAAATGTGTGTCCTAGTTAATAGTTTGATTGTAATGTGTCAGCAGGTATTTCAGGTATTACAGCTTTATGGCAAAGCCTTTTTAAAGAACATTTGCGTTAAATCTCGACTACAGTCTTTAAACAATCTAAATAAATTCTGATTGAGGTAATTTGTTTAAACAGCTGGAGGTGTTTTTGTGTTTTTTATTTTGAATCTGTTTGCAGCTTCAGGAAGAGATGTTTGGTTATCTTCACAAGCTGAAAATGTGCACAAAGATCATGACCCTGTTTTAATTTTGTTCGATCCACATCGTCTGTTCGTGTGTGTCTGCACAGCCCCTCCACGACCCCAACTACAAAGTGGCGGTGCAGGCGGTGAAGCTGAGGAGGCAGGTGGAGATGTACCAGTGGGTGGAGTACAATGAGAGCAAGTGAGTGCTTTGTTCGCACGTCCGACTTAAAAAAGGAATGTTTGATGCAGCCAAACTGGACTGGAGAAGAGAGAGTTGACTTTGAAATCTTTTCAGGGACTATAAAGAGAACGGTGAAACCAAGACGGAAACAACATACACCTACAGTGAGTTGTTTATATTTGAAGCGACACGTGTAGTTTATTGTATCAACATGACCTAAAAGCTGACTCAGCATGACCCCCCTTTTTTATTTTAGACACCGAGTGGAAATCTGAGTTGGTCAACAGTCGTAACTTTGATAAAGAAATTGGTCACCAGAATCCAAGGTATGAACACATTTCTTTCTTTTTCTGCCATTTATTTTTACATTTTTTTAACCCACCGTCTTTCTCTTTTAGCGCCATGCCAGTTGAAAGTGTGACAGTGGCGTCTCCCGAAGTCCAAGTCGGACCTTTCGTCCTGTCCAAAGGTATTTATTTCTTCAAACATGCACCAATGCTGTGTTTAGATCCAATCCATATACCTTCAGTTTATTTGACTGCTCGTTTTCAGGCCTGGTGGAGCAGATCAACAACTTCCAGACTCTGAGTTTGAGGGATTACCCAGTCTTTAATTTGGACCCTTTTCTCTCCATTCATGACGATTATTTCTATCACACTCAGCATCCGAACAGGCCACAGGTGAGAATCAACAACTTGTTTTCATCATCGATCTTTTGCGTCATTCTACAGAAGAGCATTGCATTCATTAGGTTCCTGATCTCATAATTACGAGATCCTGATCTCATGTGGATTTTGAGCAGGTCTGTGCCAAGAACAAGCTGTATAATGTTCATCCACCAAAGTTTAATAAAGTTGTGACCCGCAGGGTTGAAACAGGAGGAAGTGTCTTTGTGTGCATACAGGGCGTAATTTAAGCATTTCAGATCCATTTGTTACTTATAGCCATAGCTTCCTACTGCAGGAAGAGTGCGACTTCCAGCATGTCAGAGTGGACTTTTCGCTTGAACAACCGCAAGGAAGATACCTGTGTAATGTCATCATACTAATATTAATGCATCTGTAATATTTTATTCGGACTGTATTGAATTGGACTCTTATTTTGAAATATCCTGTTGCTGAAACCGTAAGTACCACTACTAGCTAAACGGCAGAAACAACTCCATCCACATGAAGTAAACTCAATATTTCCCAATATTTCATACCTAAAAGGAAATAAAAGCATATAAAATGTATTAGTGCAGTCATTGTTCACTTTTCCTGTAGTGTAAATCAGCTATCTCGTATCTATGACATCGTTTCTCATAATTGTGAGATCAGAAGTCTAATTATTTTTTTTATTTGGTGAATACAATGCTCTTCCTGATCATTCCACTTGTTAAAAATGGTTTAATTATTTTCATCGTGTGTGTGATTTATTTATATTTCTTTAGGTTGGGGATGTGCGTGTCAGATTCTCCTTCGCTGGACTGAGTGGTGAGAACTCTCCCCTTGGGCCGCCTCAAAGTGTAGGTGCTCCTGCTGATCTTTTCTAGTTATACTCCAAATTAACATTCATTTGTGACATAATTTAAAAACACTTTCTAAATATTTAATAGTGTGGACGTGTTTTTTTTTTTTAAATTTGCATCTAATTACTTGTAACTTAAAAAAAAAAGAAAAAGTGACTAGGAATGCTATTCTTTTCTGAGGACTAGTGGACTTAATGGATCCACATTTGTCCAAGTATGGTTGATTTTTAGAAGCTCGCTAAAATCACTGTTTGTTTTTCAGGTTAGTGTTGTAGCCATGCAAAGAGGAGAGAGACTGGTGGCCTTCAAGACCAAGTCAGGAGATTTTCTGGAGATCCTGTACCTGGAGGAGCTCACCGCAGAGGTCACTGGGTTTTAACTTTCAGGTGTTGAAGCGGAGAGTTTAAATCTCTCTCACACATTTTGATTAAAAGGTTTGTTTTGTGCGGGCGCGTCTGCAGGAGGTGTTTGACCGGGAACATCAGCACAACCGGTTGAAGACCTGGGGACTCCGAGCTGCAGGCTGGGCCCTCATGTTTATTAGTATTCAACTGACAACACGCATCATCTACACACTGGGTACGTTGACGCCCACTGTGGGTTTACAGCCACATTATTCATGAATTTAACCCTTTCGTGTTCTCTCTGCCGTGTCCCCTGCAGTGGATTGGGTTCCTGTCCTCAGGGAGCTCGTGTCCTTCGGCCTGATGATCTTCGCTCTCTGCCTCTCCTGCTCGCTGTCTCTTCTCGTCGTCGGAACGGGTTGGCTTTTTTACCGCCCGCTAGTGGCCCTGGCTCTGGGAGCCGTGGCTCTGCTGCCGGTGTTTTTGGCTCGATCAGGCCTTCCGCCGAAGAAGAACGAATGACTGTCGGGCAGAAGATTCATAAGGTTTTCCATGGCCTAGCTGAAGCTGTCCATCGAAGGTGCTGAAAAAGAGAGACTGTGGGATTTGTTTACTTTGACCAAGTGACATCTGATGAATGTGCTAAGATTTAAAATCCACAAACATCAATTAAAAGTATTTTAAGTACAAAAAGAAACCATCTGACTTGATGCCTTCATAAATCACATGATGTGGCCTTTCAAACACAACCCTCACTGCTGCTCCCAGTGAGCAACATTAGATTTCTGTTTTTACTGTAAATAAAACTGTTTTCTTCTTTGACAGTGAAAGTGGCTTCACCTTTCTCTAACGTCTAAAAAACAGGAGTCCTGCAATCAACAGAATGAGATGTTTTGATAAATCAGTGCTCATGTTAAGACAAACCATTAATGTTTTGCTTTATTTATGGGATTTTTGTATTAAACTACATTTGTTTTTGTCAGAAAGAAATAAAGACTTAATTTAATCTGTGAAACGCTCATCAGGCAGGAGCTTCAGTCACTGTTTTTATAGCCTGGAGGTTCCTGAGGTCAGAAAAGGACATGTTCTTTTACAGAGTCCATATTAAATGCCTGGATCAACTCCCAATCTGCCTCTTGGGGGTTTTTTATTGTGACAAGCAGGAGAGAGAGGCCTTCATGCTCCCATATGCTCAGAACCTGAACTTTTAGGTGTGAGAACTAGAAAAAAATACTCAGCAAATGAAGATTGCAGAGGTTTAAGTTTGTGTTAAAGCTGCATGTTTATATAAAAAGATGCTCAAAGCAAAGAACCTCACCCCGTCTCCCCTTACAAGTCTTGCTTATTTCTAATTTGTGTCTCAGGTTGGTTCAGCTGTAGACTGGGACAGTGTGGGACCTCCTTCCTCTCCTCTACTGGACAACAAGCTGCTGTTCAGAGACCCAAGAGCCGGCAGCTGTTAAATCATTCCTGATTGCAGCAACTGTGGCGTTCCCATAGAGCTGTCATCTTACTTAACCCAGACCTCATTTTGGCTGCTACCTCCAGATACATCTTTCCAAGATCACAGCTTGATTTCCATCACTTATGCTGTCATGAATTTTGAGTACCCAGTGGTGTAACTTACAGCAGCCTCGAGATCAGTCCCTCCAGGCAAGTTTCCAAATGGGCCTCTTCTCTGTTACACAACAGTATTTATGGAAGTGGACCATAGAGCATGATATATGCATATCCCAAAGCTGTAGTGGGGTGAGATTTATTTTTATTGCATCAACACAGTGGATGAAAACAACCTGGCCTGTAGAAAAATTCACTCCAAAATTTGAAAATAAGCAATGTAAACATGTCAGTACTGTAGTTGGTCATAAAACTTGTACATAGTTGCATGTTTTCATGTGAGTAAATAAAAATGTTTATAAATGAGCTCATATGGAAAAGAACTCCAATATATCTATATCCTAATTTTCCATACATTCAAGTAAAAACATTAGCATATTCAGGCTAACCGCTCTGCTAATACAAAGATAAAATGGAAACAGACACTTAGTTTGTCCACCAGGGAGCACTGACAAGTTTATTTTTCAATTGAAAACATCCTGATTAATACATATAATTGCTTTTTCAACAACTAGTTTAAGGGCTTATATACTTTTCTTCAAAACAATGCATCATTCATCAGGTCCGATTGACAACACCTGAAGTGGCTCGTATTAATCTGTAATGCCCACCATACATCCTAAGTGCACTTGATTTTGCACTATGGCTGAGCCGGGACCCTGACCAACTCTGAAATGCATAATGCAAAAAAAAAAAAAATAGACCTTAAACTGGCCACCCACGCTAAATTTCAACCTAAAAAAACAATCTGCTGGGAGGAGCCTGCATTTGCTTTAGTTTCATATTTGAGTGATACTACAACGTGAACTGTTGTCGTTCAGTGTTTCCCAGTAAAGTGAAGCAAATTTTTACTATTCTTACAAAGTAATGTCACACACAAAACCCTTGTGTTTCAGCAAAATAGGTTTCCAGTCTTGTGACGTGCATGTTGTCATAATGCACATAAGATTGTTTGTTTACACATTTGAGGTTTAGTCTTAATGTGTGCATCAGTTAGTGGGAATAGTTAAAGGACTACAGGTCACAGTGTGCAGGTACTTCACCCTGGCTGTGGACACATTCCTCAGATCAGCAGGCAGGACTTAAGCACTTAGCTGTAGTTGGCAATTATGACACAACAGGTCCCCTGGTTGACCTTTTCAGTTACATACATGTTAAAGGAGGTTTCCTTATGGCAATTTCTTTTTACTCATGTTAAAAGTACAAAAAAAGTATTTTCCATAACCTCAAAGTTGAATACTGACAACCTGACTACTTCTGCTTAAGACAAAACAGTAAAAGCATTACACCTTTAGTAAAAACAGGGAGAATAGTCTTTTGTGTGGGTTTGTCTGGGGGTAGGATTGACCTAATTCTCCTTCTTGCCCCCACCTTGTGGGAAGCAGTCCTCATGCCCCCCGTTTACAGTAGGTTACATTTATTGCTTTTCTTTCCTCGCCTGGCTTGTAGTGCAGCCCTGGTGGCCATCTCGAACACTTCCCTCACACCATCCTTTGTTTTTGCGGAGCACTCCATGTATCCAAAGGCACCGATCCTGTTCGCCATGTCCCGCCCGTCCTCTGGTTTCACGGGTTCCTGAGGAAAACACAAGAGGTTCTAAGGAAACGGATGTTTGCTGTTGGCGTGTTGTGGCACGACCTAAAGTTTTTACCTGCTTCATTTTGGCTAGTTCTCTCCGAGTGTGGTCGTCATTACGCAAGTCCTTTTTATTCCCCACCAGTATGATGGGAACATTAGGACAGAAATGTTTCACCTCAGGGGTCCACTTCTCAGGGATGTTTTCTGAGTAGAGGGGACAAAAATGTCAGCAGTTAATAGCAGAAACACAGCTGCACAGACGCTACAAACAGCAACCATTACTGTGAAGAAATAAACTGTACCTCTATCTATAATAGGTACAAAAGTTCTGTGACACAACATAGTCATTTCTTGCACCACAGGATTACTTCTTCAAAGGTCAGTTTTCACTTAACAAGTAGAACAAATAAAAATAAAAAAGCTGGCAATTTAAATACATAACATTCCTAACTCAAATATGTAGGTTTACGCTAAAAATTAGATTGTATTTGAAGGCCAAATAAAATGTTTAATATTAGCAATTCAAAGCTGTACGTCATTTGACCCAAATGAATAAATACATTACTCTCAGACTGAAAAATTATTTCTGCAAGTCTTTAGATGTTCCAGTTCTCCATTTTACGTTCTTATAAAATTATTTCAGTCCCATTTTAATAATCCCAACTGAGAAATCAGAGGTTAAGTAACGTGCCATCAGTTTTGTCACAAGTCTTTGTACTTACCAAGACTGTCTGGGCTGTCGATTGAGAAGCACATAAGAATGACATCAGTGTCTGGATAGGAGAGAGGGCGGAGCCTGTCATAGTCTTCTTGACCTGCTGTATCCCACAGAGCTAATTCAACCTGCAAAAAGTTTAAAAGTTATCAGCTGAAAAGGAAAATAAAATTTCACATTGTCACAGTCCACATAAGTGACTGTATGTATGGATCATATTTAATCTGGTCCATAAGTAAATTATATTTAGTTTTAAAAAAAATAAAAAACTATTTCATAGAGAACAACATTCAACCCTTCTTCTTTAGCCAAGACAGGGGATCCTTTGCTTCAGTTCGATTTTGATGATGCATTAATTTAAAAAGAGGACACTGATGTGCTTTTTAATATCAGATAAAAAATAAACTTGGTTATCTGTCTAATCTCTAAAATTACTATGGAATGATAATAGTAAAATGTCTAATCCTGGTCCTTGAGGCCCACTATCTTGCATGTTTTAGAGGTTTCTCTGTTCCAACACACCTGATTTGAATAAATAGGTGATTGACAGGCTTCTGCAGAACTTGAAGAGGCAAGTCAACCTTTGAACCAGGTGTGTTGGAGCGGGGAAACAAGTAAAACATGCCTGACAGCGGACTTTGAGGACCTGGATTGAAACTAAGGAATAATTCACTGTACTGTGTAAACACAGGAGTCTTAGTTGTGGAGACTAAGCATATACTCCAAACTAAGTATGCCTCAATCTAACAGTACTGGTTTCTTTAACTTTTTTTTTTTGTAAAGGACACCACTTCCCTGATACAAGAAACCCTCATGTACTGCACAGAATTAATTTTAGACAAAGCCAGACAGTGCAGGTTTATATGACTTAATTAGATTTTCCTGACGAAGACATAAAAAGCTGACATACATACTTGTTTATCCATTCTGTGAAAGTTCTTAGAAGTACCTATGCTTTACTAAATCTTCATATTCTCAGCAAACTTGACCAAATCCAAAACTTAAGAAGAGTATATGTAATTTCCACTAATCTTCCAATCTAAACACCCATAGAGAGAGAGAGAGAGAGAGAGAGAGAGAGAGAGAGAGAGAGAGAGAGAGAGGGGTGCAAGGCACACCAGCAGCTGCAGGTGTAAACAAACACCACCTGTCATGACTGTGTATGGGAGGAAGAAAATATTTCATACCTGTTTGCCATCAACTTCAATGTCAGCGACATAGTTCTCAAATACTGTAGGCACGTAGACTTCAGGGAATTGGTCCTTACTGAACACGATGAGCAGACAGGTCTTCCCACAGGCTCCGTCTCCCACTATAACCAGCTTTTTCCTGATTGCTGCCATAGCTGCAGATGGGAGGGACAGAAGAGTAGCAGTTAGAATGTTTATATAAAATCATTATGTTTAACAGGGCGGTTCATTTTATTGGACTGAGGATTATGCAACTAACGCTGCGCCTGTGATAAACCATGATCAGCCCACAGTCTTCAGCTGTGTTGACACAACCCCAAACCCGTCTAAAACCAACACCCGCAGCTAAATAATGACTGTCTGTGACAACATCAGGGCTGCTAATAAAGACGCCGTCAGCTGCACACAACTCATAAAACCGAGAACCTACATATTATCAGCTGATTGTGGATTAAATGTTTAGTAAAATTATTTGAGAGGTTCTTTTTTTCCACGATGATACATTTCCGCTGCTCTGACCCACCCCGGATTCAAAGCTTGACTAATTATTCCATCTGACCCACTTCAACACAATTTACACCTTCAATATGTAGCTGCGAGTCAGAGCAGCTCTACATGACCTCGATTAAAACTGGACAAGAAGGGTGCTCTGTTTACAAAATACCTAATGCTAAACTAGAGGCTAACCAATGTTGTGGCCCCTATGCTAACTTTTCAACTTGACTCTATACAATTTAGCGGAACTGAAGAAAATACTAGTCATATTTATATTATCACATATTGTTTTACTGAATTGTGTTTGTTCCATTTAATCGCTAAAGCAAACACAACCCTTCGTTTTTACTTTATAATCACAAGACACCGGCAAAGCTAACTGGCTAGCCACAGGTAGCTTAGCAAATCGGAAGTCAAAGCGACTTTTATCGGTCCGCTAGCTAGGTGGCTAGCATAGAGAAAAAAATGAACGGAAGAAAATATAATTTAACCACACATATAGCAGTACCCGTTTTAATTCACCCAGTATTCGATGGGAGGAAAAATGATTTTGCCATGTAAGTATGATATACTTACCAAATAATAGGTAAAAATCTCTTGAACTGAAATCAAAGTAGCGATTTGTGTGTTAGCCTCCTTTGTTGCTGCGCTGATGCTGGAGGAGGATTACCAGGAGGGAAGTGAGGGGGCGGAGCCAGAGAAACGGACACAGTTAACTAATAATAATAATAATAATAATAATAATAATAATAATAATAATAATAATAATAATAATAATGTCTTAAACTACAAAATATTCAATTAGTTCAGTTGTCCACAATCCTGGTCCTTACCACTGTTTTAGATGTTACTCTGTTTCAACACACCTTGGATTGACATTATTTCAGTTACTAATGAGCATGTTCAAAGTCAGTATTTTGTGGTGCATTGTGTCCGTCCGTCCGTTGTCTTCCGCTTATCCGGGATCGGGTCGCGGGGGCAGCAGCCTAAGCAGAGAGACCCAGACTT